>JACXGI010000025.1:0-30372 GCA_016801175.1 Esox masquinongy
TGTCAATGGTCGTCTTTTGGACAGCTGTCAAGTCAGCAGTCTTCCCCATGATTGTGTAGCCTACATAACTAGACTGAGAGACCATTTAAAGGCCTTTGCAGGTGTTTTGAGTTAATTAGCTGATTAGAGTGTGGCACCAGGTGTCTTCAATATTGAACCTATTCACAATATTCTAATTTTCTGAGATACTGAATTTGGGATTTTCATTAGTTGTCAGTTATAATCAATCATAATTAAAAAAATAAACACTTGAAATATATCAGTCTGTGTGGAATGAATGTATACATTATACAAGTTTCACTTTTTGAATGGAATTACTGAAATAAATCAACTTTTTGATGATATTCTAATTTTATGACCAGCACCTGTATATATATATATATATATATATATATATATCACATCAAGTTCTATATATATATGATATATATATATATATATATATATATATATATCACAAAAACCTCCTGTGAAAATGTATCAGAGTTTAAAATTTGGGACTCTAGACACGAGTACCACAATGCTGCTGGTCGGCACCAAGCAACTGCAATGCAACCAGCGTGAAAACAATAACCAAAAACTGCAATAATTTTCAGATATTCAAAAAATTTAATAATCTATTTGACTTAAGTCACTTTGTCAGTTAAATTCAGTTGTTTTATTCAGATTAAACTTAATTTTACAGGAATTACTAAAAAGATGACAAACTAAACAAGCCAAGCTAACTATCTAGACCTGGTGCCCAAATATATTTAGACTGGGCAGTACACATGCATGTTTTCTGCCTTTGTCAGCACGACACGTTCCAGTTGCAAGTGTAAATAGAAAACTATTTACATATTATATTTACATATACATTTAAATTCTGTTTTTTAAATTGAAATGTTGTCCAGATACATTGTTTAGTGTAAATAAGACTTTGGTAAAGATCAGTCTTGCTGGTGTAATCTAATCCTACATCTGTGGTTATTGTTATTGTGTGTGAGGTGGCAAGTTTTTTTGTTTTACTACTGATATCATGACTTTCCAGTGTACCCTAATGACCAAAATTAACAAGGTTCATCTGCATCCTGTGGCCAGTGTGCATGTGTATGTCTGTGTATAGGTTTTACTATACGGGTGTGAACAAGAAATCCCTTTAAGGATAGAAAACAATGACAATTCGATCTTGTGGGAATATTTTGCTGGCCCCTATAAGGAAAAAGGCTATTTTCTGCTTAGTGGTTAGGGTAAAAGTCACAATTGGGGTTATAATTAAGAGAGAGGTTATAGGTTTATGATTAGGGTTTATGTTTTTGTGGATAAGGTTAAGATTAGGGTTAGGTTTATTCTGACTCCACAGCTGTCAGGGGATACCATGGTCCTCATTGCTTCGCAGCATTTACTCAGTGATATATGACCGATGGGCTTCCCCGGCAACAATGCATGGTGCCCCAGCGTGAGAAGAAAACAACATGCCACTGCTACAGGAGTGAGCAATGACTCTATCACAAACACAGTCTGCTGATGCAGTGCACAAGTCACAGCTGCGACCCGAAAAGACCTGCATGAAAAATTATGAAACACAATTGATTGGCGACAGTGAAATGAGCATGTCTTAGGGTTGAGGTCCAAACATGTATTGGGGTTGAGGTTCAAAGTATTTACATAGATAAGTCTCCCTAAGTTGTTTAAAGTATTCATACTGTAATAGATTGGCTAAGCAATAGCATAAGGCTATATAGACCCCCCCCACCCTCACAGGGATAGCATTGAAAGTTCCATTGTTTTGGTTAAATTTGATTTATCTTTTCTATGGATCTTCAATGGAAATAACACTGGAACTGTTGTCTAACTGTTAAACCAGTGATGGATGGCTGCTGACTAGCTGTGCAGCAGGGGTGATGTGGTTTTATTTTTTTATTACTTCAACAGACATATATCCACTAGTAACCAGGCAACCAGTTTACCTTGCATAATGGCAAGGATACAGTGCAGGAGATTGTTCTGTATGGTTTTGCAATTTCTGGTGATCAACAATTCCCCGGATCACTCCTGGGTTCTCTGAATCTACGGTTTCATCATGTCCTTTAAGTGCCAACTCAAAAGCTCCAAAGAATATGACACAGTCAATTAGCGTTGATAAGATGTTTCGACTTAAAGATTGTCTTTCCAAATACTAGCATGGTAGTCTTGGTCTAGTTGTGTTGATATGTTAGCCTTGCCTAGCAAGTTGGCTAGGTTGAGATAACATTCCATATACCTTGTTAGTATTGTGCTTCTTCCTTTGCTCTAGCCGGTCACTCATGCTTGCTTTTATCCAGAATTAGTTACCCTGTCTGCCAGCTGATGAACAGAATAGAATTTAGGGAAAAAAGTATTTTGGTTGAAGGCAAACACACATCAGTAAATGTTTTTCCATATCAGTTTTGTGAGTGTATTGTTTACCTCTCTCCTTTTATGCTTGTTCATGCTGCAGGTGTCCAGTATATGTCCAGTCTATGTTTAAAACTAAATCTAAACTGTTCAGTGCAAGAATAGTCACTGTGGTGGTAGCCATGATGACAGTGACTGACCTTTAATGATTATTAGAATAGAAACATGCTCTTTACAACATGCTCTTTAGTGGCTTCTGTTTAGTACTTGATGTAGAAGTTCATATCAATGCCCCAAAGTAGTCAATTTTCTTTGTGCTGATAAAGTTGATGATGAAATCCTATAAACTCATTGCTACAAAGACTTAAATCACTGTAGTTAGCTAGTTCTTTCCCATTTGTGAAAGGAAATCAACACTCGTCTTGGCCTAGGGTCTTTTGTTTTCTCATTTTGCTTGTTGGCCCTAATCCCCCTTCCCTTTTTATTTTATTTTTAATACAGATCTGCTGGCATCTGACATAACTGTAATATTAGCTATGCACCGCTAGCAAACACATTGTTTCTCTAGTCCTAGTCAACTCAATATACAACCATCAATGTGCAAACACAAGATCTGGTGTGAACATTTGACCCAAGAGTGAAAATGACAGGCAATCAATGAAGTGAATCTCAGGCACAAGACAGCACTGTTAGTGTTACATCACTTTGTCTGACCACTATTGGATTGGCTTTTGTAAAAAAAAAAATCTTCATACTAAAATAATACATTTTGCAACTTCAAAAATCAGCTAAAACATGGTAATAAAAAAAACATGTAATATCATGAAAATCAGAAAGTGTGAATACTGGTTGGACTGCTCCGACTAAGCTCGTTCGGTGATATTCACAGCTTAATTAACATTTTAAAGGGAAGAGAGAATGATGAATGGGGGGAAATTGACTGAGCTAATTTGGGAGTGCCTTGAGGGAGACATAGACGGTTCCCACAGAGTACACTGACAGCAGACACAAACCATGTGCAGTGCATGTGCGTAGTATATTTCACTTTTAATGGTCTATGAACAGAACATACAAAGGAAAATACACAACACACCTCTGACTTACATATTATTGCTCAACAACAACAATAATTACTCTGACAGAAAAATATTAGTGTTACATTGATATTAATAATAATAATGAGTAATGAGGATGATGAGGATGAGTGCATATAGTGAATATACTGTATGTGTTTCCAGCTCAGCAGAGTTTGTGGTCAGACAGATCAGGGAGGGAGGCTCATGTAGGAATCATGATACTTGATTTGCCTTTGTGGTCTGTGATAGAGTGTTGTCCCTGACACCTGCATTGGAAGTCTGACTTCATGAACACAAATTCAAGCTTGGGGCTGTATTTCTGTTTTTTCAACTTAAATTGATTTGATCACCTTGTGTTTACCTATCTTGTGTTTGCTTATCTTGTATGCCTTGCACGCAACCGGGTGTCATCGGGGTGCTGTATGATTACATTGAATGATGCACCACAGGTTTTCAGAGAGACACTTTTTCTCTGTTCATCCAAGGTTAGGATTGGTTAGAATATTTGAATTTGTAGGAACAATGTCATCCACATTTTTTGCTGAAGGAAGTCTGTGACTGTTGATTTTACTTTGTCAGTCCACCTGTGTGTGGAAGGGGATGTGTGGTCATTGCGTGAGTGGGTATGGGAGAGACACACACACAGTTCAGGAATAGATAGGTCTGCAAAAGAGATAAAGTTAAGGGCATGTTCAGCATCTGCCAATTACAAGAAAAGTGCTGGGAGGAGGGGAGATGAAGACAGAGACAAAAAAGACAGAGAAAGTGAACGCTGGAAGGAGAGAGACTGGAGAGAGTATAACAGGTGGAAAAGGAAAGAAAGTAAAAAAAGGAGAGAGGAGTTTGAGGGGAGGCTGAAATAAAGAAAAAGTGAGATAGATACAGTTGTGCTCATAAGTTTGCATACCCTGGCAGAAATTGTGAAATTTTGGCATTGATTTAGAATGCCAAACTTTTTATTTAAAGATAGTGATCATATGAAGCCATTTATTATCACACGTTATTTGGCTCCTTTTTAAATTATAATGATAACAGAAATAAACCCAAATGGCCCTGATCAAAAGTTTACATACCCTTGAATGTTTGGCCTTGTTACAAACACACAAGGTGACACACACAGGTGAACATGGCAATTAAAGGTGAATTTCCCCTACCTGTGGGAATTAAATTGCAATTAGTATCTGTGGATAGTCAATGTGTTTGTTAGCTCACATGTGGAAGCACTAAGCAGGCTAGATACTGAGCAGAAAAGAACTGTCAAAAGACCTGTGTAACAAGGTAATGGAACTTTATAAAGATGGAAAAGGATATAAAAAGATATCCAAAGCCTTGCAAATGCCAGGCAGTACTGTTCAATCACTTGAACAGTCAGGGAAAATTCAGGGATCTCTTGATACCAAGCCAAGGTCAGGCAGAACAAGAACGATATTTGAACAAAAATGAGCTGCATGGTCGAGTTGCCAGAAAGAAGCCTTTATTGCGCCAATGCCATAAAAAAGCCTGGTTACAATATGCCCGGCAACACCTTGCCTCACAGCTTCTGGCACTGTAATTTGGAGTGATGAGACCAAAATAGAGCTTTATGGTCACAACCATAACCGCAATGTTTGGAGAGGGGTCAACAAGGCCTATATTGAACAGAATACCATCCCCACTGTGAAGCATGGTGGTGGTTCACTGATGTTTTGGAGGTGTGTGAGCTCTAAAGGCACAAGGAATCTTGTGAAAATTGATGGCAAGATGGATGCAGCACGCTATCAGAAAATACTGGCAGACAATTTACATTCTTCTGCACGAAAGCTGCGCATGTCACGCTCTTGGACTTTCCAGCACGACAATGACCCTAAGCACAAGACCAAGTTGACCCTCCAGGGGTTACAGCAGAAAAAGGTGAAGGTTCTGGAGTGGCCATCACAGTCTCCTGACTTTAATATCATCAAGCCACTCTGGGGAGATCTTAAACGTGCGGTTTATGTAAGACGACCAAAGTCTTTGCATGACCTGGAGGCATTTTGCCAAGACGAATGGGCAGCTATGCCACCTGCAAGAATTCGGGGCCTCATAGACAACTATTACAAAAGACTGCACGCTGTCATTGATGCTAAATAAAGAGGGCAATGCACAATATTAAGAACTAAGGGTATGCAGATATTTGAACAGGGGTCAGTCAATTTTTTTCTTTGTTGCCACGTTTTGTTTGCCAATGATTGTGTTATTCTGTTATAACCTACAGTTGAATGTGAATCCCATAAGAAATAAAAGGCATGTGTTTTGCCTGCTCACTCATGTTTTCTTTATAAATGGGACATACAGCTCCGGAAAAAATTAAGAGACTACTGCACATTTTTTGTTCCTTTCCAAAAAAGTTGAAAAGGAAAGCATTTTCTCCTGCTAGGGTTCAGATAGCATATTATTACGCATTGCGCAATATATGTTATTCATGCCTCCGGAAGCCATCAATTAACAAACAAATCTTGTAATTAATTATTTATTTTATAATTAAGTAGGCAAGTGAGATAATTAGTTAATTACTAACACATGACCGTGTTGACATTTGAGAATGGGACTGAGGCATAGTGCCAAGAAAGCCTGTGTCTCTTTGTAAACTAATTTCACAGACAGCAACACATCCTGCCCTTTTTGATTTCCTGTCAAATATGTAGATGGAGCAAGGGAGCGATGGAGGTAAAGTTGTGGGGACAGGGAGCAATGGAGGAGGAGTGGGGACAGGGAGTGATGGAGAAGTTGTGGGGACAGGAAGTGATGGAGGAGAAGTGGGGACAGGAAGCAATAGAGGCAAAGTTGTTGAGACAGGGACCGATGGAGAAGTGGGGACAAGGAGCATTTGAGGGGCCAGAAAGTTGGGTGTGTGAGATGAATAGAAAGGCTAAATGTGGGAACTTTGTAGTGTACATACACACACATAAACTTATTTTGGACTATCCTTGTGGATACTTATTCACATCCACATGTCCACCCTAACCATAATTCTAGCCCCAACTGTAACTTAACATTAAACCTAACCTCTTGGATAAAAACATATTTTTCTTCATGGGGACAAGCGAAATGTTGTCATAAAGACACATTTCCCTCGTTTTACTATCCTTGAAGGGATTTTTGGTCCCCACCACATGGGCAAGTGCACACACACACACACACACACACACACACACACACACACACAATTCACTTACACACAGCAGGAGGCCAGTACTCTAGTGGATGATTGACAGTTTTCCACCTGGGAGGAGTGCAGGAGGAGGAGGAGTGTAGGATATTAGATTCCTGGATCCATCTCCAACTGGGTGATTTCCAACAACACGACAAAAGATGGAGCGGGAGCGGTTGCAACATGTGGAGTCCTGATTACCTTGAAAATGCTGCAGAGGCAATGACTATGGGGCAGCGCGTTGCCTACAATACAATTTCCCCAACACATTCCAAACACATCAACACAGATGATGTAGTGCCTGAGGTGTGCTGCTATGGTACGTGACAGGCTACAGAGAGCTACAGAGCACTCACTGATATACATCTGGGGAACAATGCAGTGATTTGCTGTAAAATGCTGTGGAAGAGGATATGCTCAGGGAAAATAAAAGGCGTAAAATATGTTTTGCTTTTCCCATATGTCCATAACATCAATGTTTTAAATCAAAAATCAGATTAAGGATGGAGTTCTAGTTCAGAACTTTTTATCAAAAGGCACATAAATGGCCTGGGTTCCAGATTTAAATTTGTCTGCATTCTATATACACTGAACAAAATTATAAACACACATTTTCGAGTGGCCTTTTATTGTGGCCAGCCTAAGGCACACCTTGCAATACTCATGCTGTCTGATCGGCATCTTGATGTGCCACAACTGTGAGGTGGATGGATTATCCTGGCAAAGGAGAAGTGCTCACTAACACAGATTTAGACAGATTTGTGAACAATATTTGAGAGAAACAGGCCTTTTGTGTACATAGAGAATGTCTTAGATCTTTGAGTTCAGCTCATGATGAATGGGGGCAAAAACAAAAGTGTTGCGTTTATAATTTTGTTCAGTGTAAGAATGTAATTCATGAGTTCTAGATCAGAATGCAAACACTGAAAATGTCTGTGCTCTAAATTAGAATGCTGTTATCGCCTAAGTATGATATATGGCCTATATCATAAGCAGCGCTATAAATACAACAAATATTACAAGTAACTTTTTTTTAAAAAAGTATGATTTAGCAGTAGTTGTTAAATCATTCACTATCTAAAGATTAATATTGGGCCAAGTCACGCCACAGAATTAATCTCTCAGTAAAACTTCAAAAAAAGTACACCTGCTCAACAGATGCATAGTTCCTTTGTTCAAATATTGATGGCAACATTTCAACATTTTGGTCCTCACAAGTATAGTAAAACAGAGAGAGAAACACAGACACCCATCTTAAACCTACAAGAGTAGTTTTCTGATGCAAATTAAATTAAAAAGTCTAGGGGGAAAATGATAAAGTGAATAAATGTTTGAATGTTAAAAACTGTATAGGAATTCTCAAACAGTCCAAAACGATTATAGAAAGGCTTGTAACTAGCACTAATCCTGAATTCAGTATCCATAAATAAAACTTACTGCCCCCCCCCTCAATTTTTAAAGGTTGTGTATATATCCAATCCAATAGATGAGATTAGGGTATGTTATCATGTTGAGAAAGTGATTGGAAGGCAGCCATGGCGCCTCCCTTATCAATACGGGAGGTGAAGCGGATCCTAACTGTTACATTTTCAATCCGGCCTTGTATTTCAAAGGTGTTGGACAAAATTCTAAAAAGCCAACTGATATTTTCTTAATATTCATGGTATCCTCTCTAGTTTCTGTTGTGGTTTACGACTCTGTTATTACCATTCCTTAGGTCCTGTTGGTGTTTATTATAAAGTGTTGGTGTCTCAGTTTGCTGACTATGTCTTTCCAACAGTGTATTGTATAAAGTCAGAACATATGCTGTATCAGGCCCAATCTTGTCACTAAAGGAGAACCCCAAGGCTCAAGCTTAGGTCTCAGATATTTCAATCTACATCAACAAAGTTCAGGGAATAGGAAGCTCTCTCACACATTTGTATGTAGATCATATTGTCTTATACTAAGTTGGCCCCTCCCCATGTTTAGTTTTGAAAGCCCTACAACAAAGCTTTCTTTGTGTCCACCTTGTTTTCTGTTACCATAACCTTGTGTTGAACGGCTCCAAAAAAAAAATGTTATGTGGTTCTGTATGTAGAATCATTCCCCCCATCTGAGATGCCTACTGCAATCCTCCTCCTTCCCATCAGCACCTGTTCAGCTAGTCATATTATGCCAAAGGTCCCCAAAACAAATACAACATGCATTACTTAGGAGACGCTGTGTCTGTGGTGAAAAACCTGCTGTTATTAACCAATCAGCATCCAGGATCCATATAGGAACTTATATTATTATTATTTAGGGTTATGGAACTGGTTATGATAACATTTTTTTGTGTGTTCCACAAGCCGATGTCATAAACAAACCAGACACTGTAAGCATCAGACACTGCAAGCTCCAGAATATGACAATATTTGATAACTTCATGGCAAAATATGTAATACGTTGTCTAAAATGAGGTACAACATCATGGGTAAGGTCTTTCAGGTTGGAAAAGTGGATTTCTACTGGTTTGGGGCTTTAATTCGGCTTGCTCAGTAGAAGAGGCAACCTTAAATACAAATATAACCATTCACAGTTGTGTTTGTGCAGGCATCTACATTGTGGTTGTGTATGCACATGGTAGACTGCATACTATCTTCATCCAGCCTCAGCTCAGCGGGTAGTGCTTCCCTCAGCTGTTCTCGTAATCAAAGTGTAAAATGGGTTACCTGGATGTCAAACTGACAGTCTCCCATCAGCCCAGCTCCTGAAATAAATCCCTCAAACCACGCATTTACATCACTCTCACATCCAGTATGTCAGGAAATTGTCCAGGTACTGTATATTTCTTCCCCCACAGATGGGAAAAATTGTCTATTCAACTTTTTGCTTTCAGCGCTTTCGGGGATGTCCCTGTGTTATAAGCTATCATCTCATGAATGTTAGGTTGTATCAATAGAGTAGATAGTACAGGAGAATATCAGAAAAAGAATAATGCAAACCTTTACTTCCCTTCATACTATGCTTGTGACTGGGTCATACATAGTTGTAAAGTTGTTATCTTACTTCCGGTGCGCCATAGAGAAAGGTTTCACTACGTAGTTTTTTGCTTATTATTGTTTTTACTTTTGTTCATGCTGCACTGTCGCTCATACAGTATGATCGACAAGCATTTTTGGATATTCGTTCATCATTGAACACAGACTTTAACACCATTCACTGGAGCGACTGCTGCAATTCTTCTGTTCTGGTGCCGATCGGTTTACTAATACGCCAACGAGAAAGTAGAAAGAAGAGGGGCAAATGTGCCGGTGTCCTATGCAGATCTCGGATGAGATTTTAAAAAATAGCTAAAATATACATAGCTCAGAGTTTAGGTTAGCCAGCAAATGCTTTTTGCCGGCATCACGTGTAGTTGTCTGGCAGATGAAAATATCAACGGGAAAAATGTTGGGTGGGAAATACGCCAAATATATAGATTAATAGCATATTAATTAGCCTAATATTGTGTGACCTACACAATCTGTTGCCAAGAAAACAGCGAGGCCTCTGCAGTTTCAGTAAGACATTACTGAGTGTTTGGTCATGTGACTAAGCATGGCACGAGATTCAAAAGCTGCACACTCTGGCAGCAACTCCAGAATACATGTTTAATATGCAGTAGGACAACATATATTTATATCCATACATTTTAATGCGCATTATAGTTAGAAATGACAAAATTCGACTTCCAATATTAGTCAAAATATTTTACACACGCTTGATTTTTTTTTTCCTTTTGTCTATCAGATTTGATCCGACAAATAAGTGACTGAAATGCATTTTCTATTAAATAGTAGTGTTGAGTAGGCTACATTATGGTGCATTGCAAAACAATTCTAAACTAGATTTAAACATACTGAAATTTAGAAGCAAACGAGTTTCAGTAAATGATCTGTGCCTATAACTTTAAGCAGAGTTGTCAAACGCTCTTGCACCCATGGCACATGGAAACTGACATAACTCGCATGGTATTTGTTGAGATGTTTCTAACTTCGGCTTCAAAATCCCTTATTCAGACTGGAAACATGATTTTGTAATCCAAATATTAATTATTTAATAAAGATTATGTAATATTTGCGACAGCCCTAACAACTATAGTTGTAATATGCATTGCGCAAAAATTGTGAAGTGTTCATTCTGCTGACTAATTTAAATAAAAAACATTTGTTGGATCATAGCCTTTGTGTTTTAGTGCTGTTTAAATGTAGGCTATTATATGGCTATTTAAAACGTCCAGTAGCTGTTCTATATGGCAGGATTTCTGGAATTTTAACGGCCATATTGGCAGTCAAAAAAAAAGGCTAACGTAAACTCTGAAATAGCTCTCACCCACAGTGGTATTTTGCATGCTAGAATCAGTCAGTTGGATGTTCACTTCCCGATTTACAGGCCCGGAAAAATTAAGAGACCACTGAGACCACCAACAAAAAAGTTGAAAAGGAAGGTTTTGAGTGATGAACAGAAGCGTTCACTTTGCAGTGGCCTCTTAATTTTTTCCGGAGCTGTATTTGTTTATTTAGGTATTTACTTTGACTTAGATGTTCAGTTTAGCAGTTATCCTGTTTCAAATAAAGTCAAAGATTGTTCATTTCCGACAGTGTGGGGGGGTGGTAACGGCCGATTAATCGGCTATCGGCTTTTTCCTGCTCCAAACTATCGTTATCATATTGGCCTTTAAAAATCGGTCGACCTCTACAGGCTACATGGTGCCAGGACAACATCCTCTCTCTCAACATCTGTAAGACTAAAGAGATGATCGTGGACTTCAGGAAGCGGCAGAGGGGGGGTCATGCCCCCATACACATGGATGGAGCTGAAGTGGAGAGAGTTTCTTGGTGTGTTCATCAAGATGACCTCACTTGGTCCAGACAGGCAAACTCAGCAGTGAAAACAGCCCAAAACGACTATACTTCCTGAGGAGCCTCAAGAAATTTGGCAACTTCTACAGGTGCACCACTGAAAGCATCCTCTCAGGCTGCATTGCTGCCTGGTACGGCAGCTGCTCTGCTGCAGACCGCAAGTCCCTCCAGAGGGTGGTAAAGTCTGCGGAGTGCATGATTGGCTGCCTTCTCCCCTCCGTGCAAGGCTTCTACCATACCATACCTGAGGAAAACACGGAAAATCATCAAAGATCTCAGCCACCCAGGCTATGGTCTGTTCACACTGCTGCCGTCTGGCAGATGCTACCGGAGCATCGGGGCACGCACTACCAGACTCAAAAACAGTTTTTTCCCTCGGGCCATAAGGCTCCTTAACCAGCAACACTGATCTATGATCATACTGATCACACACAAACATTCCAGATGCTCTGATGTCCTTCAGGTACTTTTAATGGGCATTAGATTATTGCATTGCATGTACCATTCATAAGCTTATTACACTCATATGTATCTATAATACTCAATGCTTCTACCATACTATTGATATTCCCCATCCTACTCTTTCAAAATGGATGCTAGTTTACATTTTTTAATGTATATTACTGCCATACTTGTCATATCCATTACATTCAATACTACTACCAATATTGCTGCTAGGTTACAGTACTCTTTTTAAACTGTTGCTATGTAGTGCTATGTATATTATTGCTTTATCCTCTTGCTATTTATTAGCTGTGTGTACATTTTTCTTCTTAAGCTTCCACTACATAGTTGTAGTGTGCTATGCCACCATTCATAAGCTTATTGTACTCATATATCGATAATTTTGAATAACTCTACCAACTACTGCTACTTTACACTGTTATGTATATTACTGCCATACTTGCCATATCTAAATGTCCAATAATACTACACAGATTGCTGCTATATCAATAATACGACCCAGATTGCTGCTAGTTTACAGTATTCTTTTAGTTCTAAACTGCTGCTAGTTTACAGTGTTCTACAAATTGTTGCTTTATTTTATTATTATTTTCTGTCTAGCTATAATTTTGCTTATATACTCTTCTACTTAACTCTCACTACATAGTTGTCGGGGTGCCATGTCACAAGAATTTCATTGTTCAGGATGACGCTGTGTTATTAGACGCATTTGACAAATGAAACTCTGCAAAGCAGAACCTTCAATTAAAGGCCTGGTGGTGGACGTCCGATATGTTCCGGTCCAGTGTTACCACCAGCGGGTGGCTTGAGGAAGCAGTAGCAGCACATTTGTGCACACCCACTTCCAGCTGATTGAGAGGGTTGTCCATTAGTGTAGAGAGAGAGAGCGTGCTCCTGAGACGGAAGAAATATAGCCCCCAATCTACAGTCCCGGTTTCCGTTGTTACTTTGCTGTTTGATTTCTTTGTACAGTAGGCTTTAAGTTATGTCTCCAAATGGGGGAAGGGTTTTATTGGAGTTCTGTTTTGTTGGAATTTCTCGAAACCCTCTTTTTGTGACCTTTAATAAATGCCTGGGCCACTGCCTAGGGGGAATGTACGCCCTTGTACACCAGTGTTTGAACATTGCACGAGTCCTTGGCCCGGCTAGTCACCCCCTATCACGCTACAAACAGTATCGATCAGAAATGCCAGAAAAATCCCTAGGAGCACCAGGTAATTTATGTGCTTCGTGTTTTGTGCCACAGACCACTTTTTCTTTACTGATTCTCCGCGGCAAAGCTCTCCCAACTCCGCGAGGGACACGTCTGTCAATAACTAGCTCTGAACCGGTCACATACATAACAGCAATAAGTGAATAACTCGATTATAGATGCCATCTTCTTCTGTAGGGAGAGGCAATCGCAAAAGTATACAGTAGCCCCGGTGCTGAAAGCAGGTTAGGGCAAAGGAAAACTTGCCGCTCCTGTGTATGGACACAAACACACAGTAATGTACCCAAAAACAGCATCTGCTTTTCTCGACGTTACTCCTACAGTTATAGGCAGATTGTTGTTTTAGGCTGAAAAGATGTATCATTCTCTCATTAGCAGTCATTGAATTAAAGTGTTCTTATGCCCATTGTGAAGCTTTAGATTGACCATTTTCTTACCCTTACTAGACTGGACATTCTGAATTATCATAGCAGTTACCATAGCAAATAGTGCATGACACTATAAATATCTATTTTGCAACATGCTGTAATCTACTGTATAATAGGTTATCAACTTTGTTTCTGTGAAAGCTATTTACATGCGTAAAATCTTAAAGAGCATGTCATGCTGTTTTTTCACATTTTTAAACCAACCCTCATGTCTTATTAAATAATGCATTTCAATTTGGCAACGTATATACTAAATAAAATAAGCACAAATGCATGAGTAAACTCTTCAAAAACAGATATTGTCTTGTAATGATGTTATTAGGGGACAAATTTCTTGGTGCATTGGCTATAGCCTAGCCAGTATAATGTTGATGTTGTACTGCAGACTATTCAATTTGTAACTGGTCATAATCCACTGTACAGTAACCTCTCAACTGCACTGCTGGACATAGGCCTAGGGGCTAATGGAAAACTGCTAAACAAACCCACCAATCCTTTAGGATAATGCTTTAAAATAAAGTAAGATGCGCAAAAGTGAAATAAGCTCTAGAAATTAAGACGGGTCAAATCATTGTTTAGATGATCCCATGATATTTGCACAGCCAAAGTTTTTGTACGTGTGACCCGAGTAACCTACAGAGATGAGGTAAAAGAAATTTACTTTATAATAACTATTTTCGAATGAAGAGTATTTAGTCAAACCGAAAATCATGCTGATCATAGGTTTATGTGACATCATACTGCTCTGGAAAAATTAAGAGACCAGTGCACCTTTTTCTATCCTTTCCAAAAAAGTCAAAAAGGAAGGTTTTGAGTGAGGGGCAGAAGGGTTAAAATTAAGAGACCACTGCAAATTGAACACTTCTGTTCTTCACTCAAAACTCTCTTTTTCAACTTTTTAGGAAAGGAAAGAAAAAGGTGCAATGGTCTCTTAATTTTTTCCAGAGCTGTATTCTTAACATCATGCCTTTATTGTGTGTTTCTGCTTGGACATGCTACAGCAGATGAAACAACAGGTTTGTAAAATATTTGTAGCCTAAACGCTGAAGAAATACATTTTGATTTGGGGAGGGGAAATTATTTAATGATTCATTGTCCGTAAGGACAGGGTTCCACTAATTCATTACAATGTAATTAATGCTTTAGTGGTGATATTCACTATAACATGCACACTTAGCACTCATGCTGATGTTTCAGGTTACTGATGTTTTGTTGCTTTGACTGCCCTGTTTCTTTCGACAGTCAGTTGGTGGATTGTGTTTTGAACGCTGTCAATGAACGCAATATATTTAACACTTAAAATTCTGTGCTTCTATTGTTTTTTTGGTTCTTACATTGCCCTACAGTAGCACAACGTCAATGCAAATAAGGTGGAAAACAATTTGCGATATTATCAAGCTTGGCTTTGTCATGTGACCAATTAACTTGTTCTTATAACCTTAATGGGAGAATATATGTTTTATATCTCTGCTACTGTGATTATAGCGGTCAGACAGCATTCATTTTGGATGATTTGTTCTGTCAGTGTCTGAAAACATCGCATTTCAATGACTGACAGTGACAGCAGAAAAAAAGCCTATAATTACAGCCTCACATTTTTTCCTCAGTATGATCTTCGATCTGTTACGTCTGTTTTTCAGTCATACGACTGACAGGGATATAATTTAAATCATTGTGTAGAGGAAATATCCAATCGGAGTGGCAATCACACTGTGGCAACCAGACTGCTTGGCTAATGCAATGCGCACGCAGCACCAAGGCTAAATAAATAAGTAAAAACCATTGAAAATAACAGTCTGGCTCACGTAGCATTGAACAGAATGGCTGGCCAGGGAGAATTATATTATTAAAAGGATTTATGAATATATTACTTTAAATTATAATTTTTCACATTCACAGATTTTAAGACAGGTTTAGAACGGATAAAATATCTTAAAAGTTGTCATTTTTGTCATTTCATTAAATATCTGGCATGGAAGTAAAATGGCACTCAATATAAAAAAGTTAATATCCTGAGAAACGAGCTAAAGCGTATTGTTCTGGCAAATTTATTAATATCATTACTCTTCTGTCATTGTGTGCGAGGTAGAATATGCGGTGAAGGTGTCACCATTGGAGCTTTAAACATTTTTCTTCTCTTCTGGCTTAGTTAATTCCAATAGTGCACCCTAAATGTGACCAGACAGAACATTAAACCTCAAAATAGCACAATCATTATAAAGGCATAATCTGGTATATTCTGGACTTCAATGGTTTCACTTCTCCAACCCCATCCTTCATCTGTATACCAAACCAAGTGCAGGCCTTAGGGTTGAAAAACAAGCTCAGGAGTTATACTTTTAAAGTCATTTATTACAGGCTCTCATCCTACATGTCATAAAATCAAAAATACAATGCCCTTCAAAAAGGCCTTGATAAAGTTACAGTAAGACAGGATGAGACCGAGGCTGAATGGGTAATGTAGTATTGAAATATACTGTAAGATCTCTTTACCTGTGTCTGTGTGTGGCCCCTTCTCACATACAATTGCTGAGACACGTACCTTTCAAACCCCAGGCCCAAATGTCACACCTACGTCAAGAGATTAAGAGACCATCTGAGGCTTAAATTCAGCTTTAAGACATCATGAAAGCCTTGAAGATATTCAAAGACCCATCTTTCATGTGAAAGGCCTCTTCCTGATATCCAGACAGAAGATATAAAGGTGGTAACTGTCCCTGTCTATCAGCCTAATTCATCCTGCTGCATCGGCTATGAAATTTTCCATCTTCCCCTTCCTATGTGTGTTAGCCTACATGATAGACCAGTGTTTGAGTGAAATAAGCGTAGACTCAGACATAAAACTAGCAATCTCAATAGTGTCCATACATGTTACCATCAATGTATTTAAATAAATAAAGACCAGAATACCATAAACATCATACCACTCTTATCTGCAGTCAATCTTCTCATGAAACGGAAAACAAGTCCAAAAGTCCAAAAACAAATCTGAAGAAACTCACCTTTCTTTTACCTGCAGGGCCATGTTCATTTAATTCTTTACCTGTGGACTGAGCAGCAGCAGTTGCAGGCACTAGGCTGGAGCTTCCCAAAGGACGGGGGCAACCATTCCTCCATTTTGAATCCCAACAGAGGGCTCTGAACATGACTTTTAACAGGCCTTGTAATATGACCAGAGTGGTTGGTGGTGACGTGAGTCAAACCAAATAAACATCTACAGTAAACTGAGAAGACTTAAATGGGAACTACATGAATAATAGAAAAGAGACTCAGCGTTGAAGCATGAGGTTGTGTCAGAATGAGACCTATTGCTTACTAAAGGAATAGGAGAGGATACATTGGGAGGAAAGAGCCTAGTGTTTATTCAGCCACTACCCAATACTGAATAAAACCAAAATAATATATCTAACATACAGGTCAGGCTCAGAGATTACATGCTTGAGGGGTTATTTTATATTTAGTGGGGGGTGGAGGTATTAAGAGCCCTGTTACAACACTATAGATTGGACCAATTATTCAATTGATAGACATTTATCTGAAGACACACACAACTGTTAGTTAAACAAAATATATGAACCCCACATACAAATGAAATGCAGATGATTTTGCCCTTTTTGGAGCTACACACTTAAAGGGATAGTTCGTCTAAAAATCATATTTATCCAAAAAGTAATTTTTTCCAACCATCCTATTGCCCAATTTCTATTGCCAAATTTCTACTGACAAATGTAAATTAAGTACAAGCTATTGGCAACAATCAACGTTGGAGCTATTCAGTTATTTGGTTAAAACAACCTTCCTATTTGATTCAGTCTTTTCCACCATAATGTTTAAATTGTAAGATAAGTTTACATCATTATAAGGAATGGAAACATTTGAGGTCTGCTAAATGATTTAATTCTCATGGTGCATACTTGGCTAGTAAGCAGATGAATACAACTCAAATCTCGACTTAAACAAACCATGTAAAAAAGGACAACTTGATTAAAACTTTTTTTTTACATTGATTGAATGGATTGAATATTTCAAAACCTGACACTGGTATTTTTTTTAATATACACTTTTTCATTAATTTGGGTAAAATATAATGGCACAGTTGAGTCCTCACGGCACATCAGTACTGGGTGATGGTTGAAAACCACTGTAGACAGACTTCAGCCAACAGATCAGATCCACCCTCTACAATTACCCACTTAATGCTCTGGAATTGAAAAGCAACCACTTTAAGCTATCAAATAACTTTTAATGAACAATCATATGCCCATCAATTGACGGAATCAATGAATGAATGGCTCCATCAACCACTGCATAGTCTTGTTATTGTGCTGCAGAACAAATGAGGCCTGATATGACAAACTAACAATTATCTTGTTTAAATGGCAGTATGTAGTTAAAAAATTTTTTTTGCTGCATTCAAACTTAAATGATGTGTGCTGAGATTCAACAGTTGAGTTGATGCCAAAGAGCTCGATTTTTGTCTCATCTGACCACAACACCTTCACCCAATTCTCCTCTAAATCATTCAGATGTTCATTGGCAAACTTCATACGGGCCTGTACATGTGCTTTCTTGAGCAGGGGGACCTTGCGGGTGCTGCAGGATTTCAGTCCCTTATGGCGTAGTGTGTTACTAATTGTTTTCTTGGTGACCATGGTCCCAGCTGCCTTGAGATCATTGACAAGATCCTCCTGTGTAGTTCTGGGCTGATTCCTCACCGTTCTCATGATCATTACAACTCCACGGAGTGAGATCTTGCATGGAGCCCCAGACTGAGGGAGATTGAGAGTTCTTTAGTGTTTCTTCCTTTTGCGAATAATCGCACCAACTGTTGTATAATCGCACCAAGCTGCTTGGCGATGGTCTTGCAGCCCATTCCAGCCTTGTGTAGGTCTACAATCTTGTCCCTGACATCCTTGGACAGCTCTTTGGTCTTGGCCATGGTGGAGAGTATGGAATCTGATTGATTGATTGCTTCTGTGGACAGGTGTCTTTTATACAAGTAACAAACTGAGATTAGGAGCACTCCCTTTAAGAGTGTGCTCCTAATCTCAGCTCATTACCTGTATAAAAGACACCTGGGAGCCAGAAATCTTTCTGATTGAGAGGGGATCAAATACTTATTTCACTCATTAAAATGCAAATCAATTTATAAAATTTTTGACATGCGTTTTTCTGGATTTTTGTTGTTGTTATTCTACCACCCACTGTTCAAATAAACCTACTATTAAAATTATAGACTGATAATTTCTTTGTCAGTGGGCAAACGTACAAAATCAGCAGGGGATCAAATATTTTTTTCCCTCATTGTAGCTGTATTAAGATGAATGTACTGAACTAAGTCCCTCTGGGTAAGAGTGTCTGCCAAATGACTGAAATGTAAATGTATACATGTGGAAGGGTTATAAAGTGGGTAACCTTGTGGTACACGCAGTATGTCTTTCTTGTGAGGTTAGACTATTCCAGATTAGACTGCCACAGATTAGACTTTCGATTAGTGTGCTGTGCAGTGCCGATTATACATGAATGCCCATTGCAAATACAAATAAGAAAGCCACAGCTATTGCACAGTGTCCCCCACCTGCCTGAGAATTCCATTTAGGAACATCTGTGCTGTGCTGCAGAGTCAAGGTTTGCAGTTTCTTTGTCTTAGCACAAGGTTTTTTACAGTGAGAAACAGTCACGGTTAATGAAGTTATCAACTAATTATCAAATCATTGACTGGTTAAATCATGTTTGTTAGTGCTGGTCTGTAACAAAGTGTTACGCATGCAGGTACCCTGTATGTGCGTTTGTGTTTTTCCCGTTTTGCCGTTTCCCCAGGTGTCCCTTATGTTCCTGATTGTGCTCGTTGGTGTTTCCCACCTGGCAGTCATGAGTGCATCGCCTGACTGCTGAGGTGGACCAATCAGTGGACACGCCTCCTAATTGCACCACCAGTTCCATTTTTCCATTACCCAATCGCCTCACAAATCCCTGGTTTAAAAACCCAGTCAGTTGGTTCTCCCAGACAGACTCTTTTGATTTCCCCCACATGGACATAGACACTCTTGAGATAAATACATTTTTGATAAACAGACACTTTGTTCATTCATACATCACTTAGTTTAGCACATTTCACTTTGTCCTGTTTCCTCTGAGTATGTATTGCTGAGGTGTTTTGGTTTGGTGTGATCTAGTCAATTGTTTGCTGTTTGCTGCTTAGTCCTTGTTCAACCTGTGTGTTTTTGTTTGTCCCAGTGTCCCTGGGAAAAGGGTTTTTTTAACAAGTCGCCCTTGGGCATACACCACCCGTAGGAAAACTTTGTCCAAAAACACTAGTTAGAACTGAGTGGACCACCCACTGTATTTTTGTATTGGTTAGTAGTTAGCCAAGCGGTTCGTGAGGCAGGCAAGTTCAGTTTAGGGGTGTTTGGACTATATTATTTCATTTTTGGGTCCAGCTTAGCCCCTTTTCCCTATTTACACTGCACTAATTTCCATGAGTTTTATGTTACGGGTCTCTGAACCATCCACCCTAGACTGCTAGAGCCACAGGGTTCGTAACATAACGTGGGGGCTCGTCCGGGATCTCTCAATGATACCCATGCCACTCATGCACCTTGGTTTAAGTGTCTAGTTCAGTGTTGAATTGTGCAGCTGTGATTGTGTGATCGGCTGGAGTAGTGTTCGGTACTTGTTGGCTCGTGTTTCTGGCTTACGATGGCTACTTTTGATTTGGTTGCCTTTTTGAATAACCCTACTTGAGAGGATTTTGATAGATGCCGTTTAGTGGATCTACAGGCTCTGGCTGACCATTTTTCCATTCACATACCGACGAGTGTAGTTAAAGCGGAGGTCAGAAAAATTGTGTTAGAAGTTTTGTTGGAGGAGCAGGTGCTTGTGTTGCCATTGCCTGAGCCTGCTGCTCCTGTTCGGGATGTGGCTGCTGCTCCTATAAGCCCGTCCATGTCTGAGGACGAGGACGAGGCCAAGGCTCCAGCCACACTGCCCCATTTTGACCCACTCTCCCCGCTGTCAGACAGTGATGCCAGAAGGGATGTCCGTTCGACACGGCTCCAAGTGGAGGCAGAAGAGAGAGCACAGATCAGGCAAGAAACTCTCCAGTTGGAGATGTGTAAACTCGAGGTAGAACGGGAGTCACGTAAACTCGAGGCAGAACAGGAGTAGCGTAAACTCGAACTTGAGGCCGAACAGGAGACGTGTAGGCTAGAACAGGAGACGTGCAAACTCGAGGCAGAGCAGGAGACACGTAGCCTAGAGCAGGAAACACGTAGACTAGAGCAGGAGACACGTAGACTTGATCAAAAACTGGAGATGCGTAAGCTTGACCAAGAGTTGCGTAAGATGGAACTGGAGGCAGAGACAGTGAGGTTGGTCTCTGCTCGTGCAGTGCCTGCTAGTGAGCCATCCTCACCAGCGGGGTCTTCTACCACTTTTGATATTAGCAGACAGATTGCCTTGGTACCAGTTTTTAGAGAGTCAGAGGTTGACTCTTATTTTAGTGTGTTTGAGCGTGTAGAGGTAGCATTGAAATGGCCTGAAGAGGTATGGTGCTTATTGCTCCAGTGTAAAATGACAGGCAAAGCCCAAGAGGTTTTGTCAGCGCTCCCTCTTCAAGACAGTTTGAATTATGACGTGGTCAAAGCAACTGTTCTTCGTGCCTACGAGCTTGTTCCTGAGGCATATCGACAGAGATTTAGGTCTCATAAAAAGTAATCTACCCAGACTTACGTGGAGTTTGCTAGAGACAAGGGAAACCTGTTTGACAAATGGCTCACTGCTAGTAAGGTGACTGATTTTACTTCTCTTCGGGAGTTACTCTTGTTGGGCATTACGCATCGTTGTTTACCTAAACGAACAGAAAGTGCACTCCCTGTCGGAAGCTTCTGTATTGGCAGATGAATTCGTGTTGACGCACGAGAGCGTATTCTCGGCTCGTACGGAGAGTAGGGCTGCGGAGCCACCGGCACCTAGCCCTAGTCGACCAACAGTAAATCAAACTCGGCCGAAAGACGTATGTCAATGCTTTTATTTTCATCAGCCAGGACATATGGTTAATGAGTGCTTCCTGCTAAAACGCAAACAAGGGACGCCTCTGCATGCCAAGCCTCCAACAGGTGTTGGGCTAATTCGTACTGTTGTTAGGTCAGAGAAACGATAGGTGCGTCATGGTAAATGTGGCTTGATGTTCCCAGTTCCAGATTGCAGTTATGAACCATTCATATTTGAGGGATTTGCTTCCCTATCAGATAACGATGCATCTCAGCGTCCGGTTAAGATCCTTAGAGATACTGGTGCGGCGCAGTCATTCATCCTATCTGACGTGTTGCCCTTCTCCGAAAATACATACTGTGGATCCAGTGTGTTAGTCCAGGGAATTGAAATGGGAAGTGTCCCAGTACCATTGCACTTTGTGAACGTACACTCAGATAGTCAGTGGATTGTTCAGAGTTGGAGTACGTCCTATGTTGCCTGTAAAAGGGGTGACATTTGTAATGGGCAACGATATTGCCGGTGGAAAGGTAATACCCATACTGGAGTTGTTGGATAAAAGTGACCAGTCTCTTTCGGACGAGCTAGCACAGAGTTATCCACATGTGTTCCCCGCTTGTGCCGTCACACATGCTCAGGCTCGACGAATGAGTGACTTGATAGATTTGTCGAACATTATTCTGTCTAGAGAGTTTGACCAAGAGGATAGCTTGTGTGCTACCTCTGGTAAACTGGTGGGGTCTGAAAAACAGCCAGGATCGGGAAGAATGTGGAGCGTGTTGCTGATGCAATACAGTTACCAGTAACTCGTGAGCAGCTGGTTGCTAACCAAAAGGGTGACAATAGCCTGGCTCAATGTTTTCCTAGTGTTGTCTCAGTGGAGGAACTTAGAAGAAAAACATGGCATACTTCATTGATGGTAATCTCCTCATGCACAAATGGACATCCCATGGTGACGCCGGTGGAGATTGGAATGCTATTTACGAAATAGTGGTTCCTACAGCCTTTCAACCAACTGTTTTATCCCTTGCTCATGATCACCAGTGGTCCAGTCATTTGGGAGTCACCAAGACTTATGATCGGGTTTTGCGACATTTCTTTTGGCCCGGTTTAAAACAGGATGTGGCTCAGTACTGTCGGACATGCCACACCTGTCAGGTAACTGCAAAACTAAACCAGGTTATTCCTCCCGCTCCTCTTTGTCCTATACCCACCATTGGTGAACCCTTTGAACATGTGGTTGTTCATTGTGTTGGACCATTACCGAAAACAAAAGCTGGTAACCAGTTTCTGTTGACGATTATGTGTGCGGCCACACGATACCCAGAGGCCATTCCTCTGCGAAGCATTACTGCTCCGGTGGTGAGCAAAGCATTGATTAAATTCTTTTCAACATTTGGGTTACCTAAGGTGGTACAAACTGATCAAGGTTCAAATTTCCTTTCTAATCTTTTCAAACAGGTGTTAAAGACCTTGTCAATAATGCATCGTGTGTCAAGCACATATCACCCAGAGTCTCAGGGTGCGCTTGAACGGTGGCATCAGACACTGAAGTCTATGCTTCGTAAATATTGTTTGGAATCCGAGAAGGATTGGGATGAGGGAGTTCCTCTAGTTTTGTTTGCTGTCCGTGAGATGGTACAGGAATCCCTAGGGTTCAGCCCGGCTGAACTAGTGTTTGGACACACAGTCAAAGGACCTATGAAAGTCCTTAAGGATCAGTTTTTATCAGAAGAATTGTGTGCAAAGGACAGTGTATTAGACTACATGAGTCGCTTTCATGAGCGCCTACATGGCGTCTGTGCACTGGCAAAGGAAGCCCTGTCTTCCTCGCAGAGACGTATGAAACGTCATTATGACAAATATGCTGTTTCTTGTCCTCTGCGGCCGGGTGCCCAAGTTCTTGTGTTGCCTGTACCAGATGCATTGTCTCGTGTTTAGAGATGTATAATTTCTTTTCTATCCTGTGTGGATGCCTTTGCACGTTGAATAGTGTTCTGTATACTTATGTCTTGTGTCGCAAACCATAGTAGGTTTGCTCTTTTAAGGGTGGGAGTGTTACGCATGCAGGTACCCTGTATGTGCGTTTGTGTTTTTCCCCTCCTGCCGTTTCCCCAGGTGTCCCTTATGTTCCTGTTTGTGCTCCTTGGTGTTTCCCACTTGGCAGTCATGGGTGCATCGCCTGACTGCTGAGGTGGACCAATCAGTGGACACCCCTCCTAATTGCACCACCTGTTCCTTTTTCCATTACCCAATTACTGGTTTAAAAACCCAGTCAGTTGGTTCTCCCAGAGAGACTCTTTTGATTTCCCCCACATGGACATAGACACTCTTGAGATCCATACCTTTTTGATAGACAGGCACTTTGTTCATTCATACATCACTTAGTTTAGCACATACATCTCACTTTGTCCTGTTTCATGTGATTATGTATTGCTGTGGTGTTTTGGTTTGGTGTCGTCTAGTCAATTGTTTGCTGTTTGCTGCTTAGTCCTTGTTCAACCTGTGTGTTTTTGTTAGTCCCTGTGTCCCTGGGAAAAGGGGGTTTTTAGCAAGTCACCCTTGGGCATACACAACACGTAGGAAAACTTTGTCTAAGAACACTAGTTAGAACTGAGTGGACCACCCACTGTATTTTTGGATTGGTTAGTAGTCAGCCAAGCGGTTCTTGAGGCAGGCAAGTTCAGTTTAGGGGTGTTTGGACTATATTATTTCATTTCTTGGGTCCAGCTCAGCCCCTTTTCCCTAACCCCTTTACCGTGTGTTTATAATAAACGTTTTATGTTTGACGGTAGCTTTGGTGGTCTGTGTTGTTTGTTATCACTGTTCATTTACACTGCACTAATTTCCATGAGTTTTATGTTACGGGTCTCTGTAACATCCACCCTAGACTGCTAGAGCCAAAGGGTTCGTAACACAAAGGCCTGCACACCATGTGGGAGTCTCAAGGGCCAAGAGCAGTGACAGCTGACAGTGTCGTTCAGTGGCGACACAAAAACATCCATCCATGGCTTTGTTATGAGTATTAGTCATGCCCGCAACTCTGCCTCTGATTAAAGATCCCGATTCCTCCTCATTAGAGATGTTATTGAACTTCAATTTAAAGGTGATGACTGCTATGAACCTCCAGCGACACCCCGCCATCACAGGCAATAATGCTCCCATTCCCATTCCAAAATTGGCCACAACCACTGTATGTCTCCTCACAATGCTAGGATTGGTTCCAACAAGGTACCATGACTTTCACTACAAAACAAGAATTTAATTCCAGAGTGCGGGGTATTCTCTGTAAAGGTGGACTCATTCATGGATGCAGACAGACACATCGCCCGACCATCCCTCCCCAACCTGGACAGTCAATTTGCATCATTCTTCTGTGGGATTCCTGGGCACGGTCAGTACGCAATAACCAGAAGAAGGACATGACTTTCAGTGACACAGCAAAGCAGTGCCTCTGACCGCTGTGCCACTCAGCACAGCTGTTGCTTCAGCTATTGATATACGTCATTTGAATTTCGGTCCGCGGTGGTATAATGGTCGATTTTCTTTGGCTGAGAAGGATTTAGGGTTGCAACTGGATTTACAATCTCACCCCAGCAAGCTAGTGTCTGTACCACAGCCACGGGCCACTTTGAAAAGGGGAACTGAAATGCATATCATATTTATAATGTTAGAGTACGCAAGCATTTTCTACAGATGGTCCTGTAATGTGGTGCCAGTGCGTATTAATGAAAGATGTGAATAAGTAATCCCCATAAAAGAGTTATGGATTAATATTATTTAGATGGCCTTGGACACATGCTTTCTAATGGGAGTCCTGGCTGCCCTGGTGGCATACCAAGCAGCGTCAAAGTTACAGCAGGTCAAGGAGAGGCCACAGCCTCATCTTATAAACATGACACACAGGCTCTTGGTGGACTATAATTACACCTGGGTGGCTCCTGTTTATTCATCCTGCTGGCCGTCAGATGTGTGGGTGTGTGTGTGTGTGTGTGGGGGGGGGGCAGAGTAAGTGTGTACATGTGTGTGCAAGTGTGTCTGCATGTGTTTGTAGAGTAACTAGGTGCCTAACTATACGCGTGTGCGATTCATTAACTGAACGTCTAAAATGCTGTGCTTATCGGCATGTTTGTTTCGAATAACGAAGGCAATTACCGGACGCTCTGGCTTACCTCTAATCCCGGATATTGACTCATCCCAGAATGCAACACGAAGAGGGACTAAATGTCAAAAAAAAGATTTTTTTAATTAAAGTGACTGCAAGGCAGATTGATGTTTTAGATGGAGGGATTGGCGGCAATTTTCTGCCTTCTACACATAAACATCACAGCAATGCCTAATCCTCACGCCACATTAGAATCTATCGGAGTCCTGTAGTCCACCCATCTAAGCTGCTGTTTCCGGTGCACATACTTGCTGCCTGTCCCTGCAGCATGAGTTTGATTCTGGCTTAGTGCTACTGTATTTCAGCACTTTCAGATATCTCACAAAATGAAACCCTCCCACGTTACACACAGATAGTCCTGATGTGTAAATATAGACCCTTAGAATTTCCATAAGACAAATGGCCTGATCAATGGATAGGAGCTGAGGGGATCGGTCTGTGTCAAGGCTACATCTTCTTTTGCATCTCTTTCTGCCTTGGCCCAGAGCTGCTCCTTTGGGACATTTATATACCTGCCCTGATGGGAAGCAGCTGCGCAGGGGATGGGCTGGCCCTACTACCTGCCTCAAGAATGTTCCGGCACCTGCCAGCATTTTCTGTCTGACATAGTAGAGGGAGGGTTTGTGAAAAATTTCACACATTTCTGCCAGGAAATGAAAAGAACATAGGCTCCTTCTATGTATACACGGATGTAGAAGAGGGACCGTTTGTGCTACATTTCACACGTTTCCCTCAGCAAATCAATGGAACACAAGCTCCTGCTATGTATACATTTCCTAAGAATATTTTGGTCTCTCCATCGCTAAAAGGTGTTATTATTTAGGAGAAAGAGGGTTTTCATCCTATTGGGACTCCAAATTACATTTGTCTGAGGTAGAAATTAGTGTGCTGTGTAAAATGGGATTAATATTATTGATTTCTCTAAGTTGACAGGGGACATGACCACAGTACCAAATTCAGGTGGCAATCCTCACGCTCCATCAACCTGGAAGAATCTGTGGCATTGTCACACTTTGTTGTTAGCGGCCCAGAAATAATAAATACACTTCGGAAGAGCCCTTCTTCCTTCCATATTGGATTTGAAGAGGAGTTTTTTTTTTTTATCTAATATGAGTGTTTCATTACCCCAGGCTAATAGATTTAGGACTGAGTCTGGTTTTTGGATTTAGGCATGAACATTGGTATTTTCTGGAAAAGGTCAAGTAATTGGTGTATTCTGCTTCACAGCAGAATGTCGGGAGGCTTCTCTAAAATGTTATGTTTGTTTTGCGTTTGTCCATCAGAGGGTGGAAGTTAGGGAAGAATATTGTTGGTAATTCTGTAAAGTTGGTTTCACCACTGGTGTGAAAGGGTGAAAGGTTAGAGAAGAGTTTTGACTGGAAACAGGACTGACTGAACAGGACTGGCCCTCCCATAGGGGTGGGAGGACCAAGATATCAGTGGTGGCGGAATGAGGAGCTTGGGTAGCATTGTCTGAAGATAAGGAAGGGAATTTATTCTTTCTGCTCTGTGGGAAAGTACCTTGGGTTTTTAGTAGAAACAGTTTTCATCTGGAAACCAGTGGAGTGGGCTGTCATGGATTAACCTGGGAATATTGAACACCAGGCAGGCCGTTACATTATGGGTATGATGTTGGTGTTTGGTGCAGGGAACTTGTTCTTTGTAATATCATATCGTTGGATCTTTATATGACATACTTTTAAAGAACATTTTTTTTGGCATATTATACCCTGGCTAGCACCCAGGGATTTTGTGATGATTAGTTTAGCAAATGCGTGACACATCATGACAACCTGAACAAGATTGGTTGACCATCTATTGGGCAGGAGAACATTCATTAATAATCTCCTCCCTTCTATAATATTTCTAGTAAAATAGTGTGCCCTATGTACTGTTTTTCAGATTTAGTTTAGAAAGCAGTGTGATAGGAATCAGAAGAAAAAACAGTTGCTATACAAGATACAGCATGCTATTGTGAGACAGAGCTTTCGATTACAGACAGATAGTGCAAGATGCTGATTCAGTCTGCCTGGTAGCAGAACTGTAGGTGCTGTGCCCCTCTCTCTCATAAAAGTTTCAACATATTGATCTCCTCTGTTCCAAAAACAGAGAAGACAGTATGGCTGGCAATACTCGAAGAAGTTGAATGAGAATGTTGCATGTGGATTAGAGGTACAGCAATGGCAGTAGTGCTACAGATGCAAGTAGTGCTACAGATGCAAAGGATATAGCAGCATAGGACCATACAATATATTTTATTTTCGTACCGTATAAACTGAGCTGAACACCTTAGTGATCTCAGGTGAGCACACCCACACACACGCACACGCACACGCACACACACACACCCACACATTTGTATGGCTATCCTCATGGGGACCAGAAAATAGAAATTGCATGCTCCCTTGCCCTAATCTTAACCCTAAACCTAACTCTTACCCTAACACTAACCTTAACCTAACCCTAATCTAAACTTAACCCTAACCCTAACCTTAACCTCAATTAGTAACATTTATGCCTAAAATTTACCTAGATGTAATGCCTAACCTTAACCCTAAACTTAACCAACAATGCCTGGACCTTAAAGAAACCCTAATTCTAACTCTAAAATGAATTGTAAG
Source organism: Esox masquinongy (assembly GCA_016801175.1). NCBI lineage: Eukaryota > Metazoa > Chordata > Actinopteri > Esociformes > Esocidae > Esox > Esox masquinongy. The sequence goes on from JACXGI010000025.1 coordinate 28,350, forward strand.
TTTGACCCTAAACCTAAACCCTGAGCCGGAAATTGACTTTTGCCTCATGGAGACCGGCAAAAGGTCCCCATGAGTCAAATTTTTTCTGGTTTTACTATATTCATTGGGACATTTGGTCCCCATGAGTATAGTTAGACCTAAAACACAGACACACACACACACACACACACACACACACACACACACATCCAATTAGGCTTCTAAATCTGCCAGTGACATGGTCACATCCAGGAGATTGACCAAGATGAAATCAATCCCTGGTCGGCTGGCTGCTTGACGATGCGTTCTTCCGAACCATTTCCTTTGCCAATGTGGGCTATCACTTACATCTCAAACAGCCCCGCTCCCTCCTCACTTCCCCCGTTTCCTTTTCCTATCGCCAGTTCTTCTTTCCCTTATTTCTTCCTTGTCTTGAGAGATAAGACACATCCACTGTCATGGAGTTCATAAGTGCATTTAGAGTGATTGGTTTACTGCAGAAGGAAAGACTGATGGAGGTGAAATTGACTCAGCACCAAGTGTGTGCGGGTGTTTGTGTGTCGGAGGGACTATGTTCCACACTCGCAGTAGTGAAAACTAATTTACAGGCTCACCCCACAGGTCAGTCTCACGGGCTAGGTCCAAACATCAATCAGACAAATCGGCTTTAGGCCGCTGGCAATCCACTTGTAAATTCCTTCTCCCTGCCCGGCAACGGGCTAAACCACCCTTGAGCAGAAAATAGACATGATACCTTGTCTCCTAAAACTCCCTTTCAACCCTCTTCATGTTCAAAGCCTAAGGATATTAATGGATGGCTGGCAATGTTCTTTTTATTTGTTTTGAGTGTCGGTGTATGCATGACAACGCCCGACTGGATCTTGATGTCTGTGTGTGTCTGTACTGTACATGGATGAGACCATCTAAAGAAACCTCTGAGAATAGTTTGTTGTTTTTCCTGCATGACCCAGATGCATTCACTGCTATATGCACACTCAGCTACCTCTGGAGCTCACACTAGTCAGCAACCTATTCCCCCTTAAACAGCACATTCCTATGTATCCTCCATTAATAAATGTCACATAAACTACAAGTTAACAAAATAGAGTTTGAACCATAAACAAGTTGAAACTGTGCCTGACTCAGTGTACAACTGTGCAAATTGCCCAACATGAACAGTAACATTCTTATACTTGTTGCAGTGAAAGACTAATGGTCAACACAGTGGTCCAAATGGTGAAAACAATTGTTTTGTTATGCCGTTGGCCATTTCTTTGTAATGAGAGTCAGTCTATTCAGAAACTGCTAGGTGGTGTACTCTACTGAGAGGAAATATCAGCTATGGAAAGATGACTTTAATGAGAGGTATTGCGTCAGAGTTTGAGAAATGTTAAACTAATACAACTATAACATAAAAAATGAGGCAAGATAAATGGACGTGAGTGGAAAAGCATTCCAGGTGACTTAAAGAATGCCAAGAGTGTGCAAAGCTGTCATCAAGGCAAAGAGTGGCTACTTTGAAGAATCTACAATATAAAATGCATTTTGATCTGTTTAACACTTTTTTGTTCTTACATGACTTAATGTGTTATTTCATAGTTTTGATGTATTCACTATTATTCTACAATTTGGAAGATAGTAAAACTAAAGAAATACCCTTGAATGAGTACGTGTCCAAGCATTTGACTGGTACAGTATATACATAGTTTGTGTTCATTCCTACAGTAGATGTTTGAGATATAGACAGTATATATGGTTTCCAACTGGAGTCTACAGCATATCCTAACAAAGAAAACATACTGTTATGGATGGAACTGTATAATTGATTTATTCAATGTCATGTAACGTCATGTAATAAATTCCCTGAATAATCCACAGCAAGGTGTAATTACTGACAAATCAGCTGATCCATTTGCCTGAGTACCCTGGTCTATGCTATGTTTAGGAGTGCTATTGTAGCTACACACACAGATGCATTCAAGCAAGCAAGCACATACACACAAACCTTTTCTTCTTGTCCATAGGATGTGTTTCATAAAAAGTT
>JACXGI010000025.1:30472-253207 GCA_016801175.1 Esox masquinongy
CACACACACACACACACACACACACACACACACACACACACACACACACACACACACACACACACTCCTCAGTCCAAAGTCTTCACTTCATTAGAGGAGCATGCCCACTGCAAGTCAATACTTCCCTTGGGAAGGGTGCAAAACCCAGGTCCCCTGTGACACACCGTGCAGCCCAATCCCATACCCACCTCGAAGCCCGACACCCCGTGCCCTTGTAGAGATGGGAAACTATTTCATTGGTATAAGTATGATAAATCTTGCACATAGCGTCTGAGGGCAAGGTGTAGCTATTACCACGTTGCTCATTGTCAAACCCGATCAGATGTGCATAAGATGTAAGCCTTATGGATCCGTTTGAGATACGGCCGCTAATCTAGGGGAAGGTGTTCGGTGACATGCTGGGAAATGCACCACGCTTCATACATACAGCGAATGCTCGCGAAATGATGCCAGCTCGCACGTGTGCCTGTGTATTCAGTGTCAGTAGACGTAAGGCTTCTCGCCATCTGCAGAACACGTCAGTAGGGTTAGTAGCAGGGCTAGAAAGGTTTGGCATTGATGGTTGTCAGGGAGGCCAGTCCACGGTTGTAGTTCAGCCTTGGTAGCTGTCCCGGCAGGATTGCTCCCAGTTGTAAACTGTGGTTGTGTTGAGTTTGCTGGCAGCACAACGCCTGGCTGTGGACTGTGGGTGAGCTGGCAGGAAGCCTGGAGGTTGAAGCATGGAGGGAAGCCTGCCCAAGCCATAAAAGCAGTACTTAAAGTATATTATTTTGGAACCACCTAAGTAGAATTCTTGTACACTACATAGTACTAAAATAGTATTTTAGTACAATAAATAATAATAAGTACACTTAAGTATTTTAAAATGGAGCCACTCATCTCATACTTTAGTATGCTTACAACACATGACTGGAAATAGCATTTTTGTACACTTGTACAATTTACACTCCTATTTCAAATGTACCTATAATGCATGTATTGTTATCCAATCACAGGTGGGGCTCTGCCCCTTAACGTCCTAATGGGAGGGTTACTGCGAACATGTCTATTATGGTGTATTGTTGTGTCACAACTATTGGTCTGTGTCACATCTCTATTTGTGGGCAGGTGTCTAAGTGCTGACATTGGACTGAATAAGGAGTGTTATAGGTCTTCTCTCTGAGACAGTCTTGAAGCTGACACCTCTATACTATAGCCCTGACTCAGCCTCTTGTCTCTCTCTATACTTTGCTTTCTATAGCTCAAATATCTATCTTTCTCTCCCCATCTTCTTTAGTAAATCAACCACATTCATGTCTCTGCCTCTGTCTGCCAGTCTCTTTTTATCACTACTCTCTTTGACTCAGTCTCTCTCTCCGCCACTCTTCTTTTTCTTCTTTCTCTACTTCTCTTTTACATTTATTTGACCTTTTGCTCATGTCACCTCTGTCTCAATCACTTGCATTAATTTTACCTTTCTTCCCATTCTGTCTCTATGTCTGGGCACGTAATAAGCTCTAATAGATCACTCAGCCCTCCAATCCCCCTCCTCTCCTCTTTATGCCTCTCTGCCTCCTTTTAACAGCCTCCCCAGAGTACCCTGTTTACACCTGAATATCAGAATACTTATTCGCCAAAAGTAATGTTGGACTCTGCCTCTCTCTCTGCTTCAGCCTTCTCCAACTTCACCTCAATTGAATGTGCAACATATTTCTCTGCAAAGAGAGCTGTGCAGAGTGGTCCCTATGTTTATCTCCAGATTTGGGGCCTTGCACACAAACAATCCATCCCGCAGTATTTTTTTTATGAAGGAGCTTTGACTATTTGTGAGTAGCTTTTTAGGGGAAATGCCTCCCACCACTACTTCTCTATAAAAAGAGGCTAATGCATTTGTCAGGATGTATCCTGAATTATATATCCCTCCTCTATCATGCTGAAACAAAATGAGGCATCTTGTTCTTTGTGCAGATGATGAAAGGCAGGGAGAGGAGAGGAAAAAGGAGGACGAGGGCCAGGTACTAATTGAGATAAAAGTAGTGATTTTGTCAGTGCTGTTGAGGGAATGCAGTAGATTTACTGCATGGTAACGATGCGTCTTGCCTTTTCTTTCTCTATATCCTTCACTCCCACTTTCCCTGTACCTTCTCTACCCCTCTTTTTATCTCTCCCTACTCCCACCTTCTCTCTATATCTCCCTACTCTCTCACTCTCTTTCACACTCACTTCCTGACAATATTCCTCCCACGGATGTGATGGTGTTGGAGCCTGTTCACATATTGATTAGCCCGGCGTCTGTGTGTCCATCTGTCTGAACGGGTGCACTGACTACAGTGTAATTAAAGATAAGGGAGAGGATGGCGGAAAAGACAGCCTGGAGTGAAAAAAAAGTTCAGATGAGAACCCCCAGTTTGTGATAAACCCATACCACACTACTTGACTTCTGCTGGGTCTCTGGGCTTTACCCTTAACAGAACATCTCTTATTAAACGACTCAGTCAGGTCATTGTTGTAGTGAACTAGTAATAGGTATTATACATACAGCTGGCTGCACATGCAGTACTCCTGGACATTCGGGCCAGAATCAGGCTATTCTTGCTGAGCAGGTTCATGTGTAGCGAGAAAATCAAGATGGCAAAAGAGGAGGACACATTCTCTTTATGTATTCCTTTCCTGAAAAGTGAAGACCAGGATAGTCAAGCCAATATTTCCCCTTCTCAGAATAATGCTTGTTTTAACACGTTTTTACTCCAAACACTAACTAACCAGATTCAGCATATCTACCAGGTAATTATTAGAGCAAAGGTTTACAGGACGGTAGGACAGTGTTGAGCCCTGACATTAGTGCTCTACTGCCGGACCTGAAGACAATACACAAGCCTAATAAGGCTACTTATGACATTTCACTGTGGCGCTGAATGTTTTTCATTTTCTGCTACCACAACTCAATGGCATGCACCACTAGGCATTGACAACACCAAAACACAGGTAGAAATGTAGCATGCAGATGGAATATCATCACAGATAAGCGATCATATTATGATTGCAATAAGTGTGTGATTGCAAAAATTCAAAGTATTTTCCTTCCAAAAATGAATAATGACATTAAAAACAGCTTTTCTCTAATGGAATTGTGTATGTGTACCACAAAGAGAATGGTGTGGGTATAAATCGATCATCATTTTCAAGTTGTCTGGTGAGCTCATCTTCCTCTGTGGTATTATAATAACACACCATGGCACTATTCAAGCAGTCTGTATAAGATGCTTTTTGTGTATGTTTCTCTCCAATTGATGCTTTTGCAACAAATACAGTGAGGCAACAAAAAGATTTTGGTATGATCAGAATATTCTTTTTTTAAGGTGTGATTTCAGTAAGCAGTTACTTTAATGACTAACAGTAAATCAGCGATGATGACCAAATATAAGCAGTAGGAGGTCCATGTGTTGCAAATAATGCAAGAAGTGGATTTCATATAGACCTCAAACTTAACCAACTTCAAAACAACTGGTCTTTCAAGACTAGGATTGCCTACCAGTTTTTGATTGATAATAATGCATAATTTGAACATTATCTTACGCATGAGGGGGTAGATGTGCAAATTTGTTTTCTGTACAAAGGAACCATCACAAAAGCATATTTGTAATGTTTAGGAGTGATGTGCATTTTAACATCCAAGTTTGGTCCACCAACAGCATACTCAGAATAAAGCAATGCATTTGGGCATTGATCACGTGGGAGTCAATATAGTTACGGGTGTTCGTAATGGGAACGACAAAGTCCAGGTGTGAGTAATGATGGGGCATTGAATCAGTGGCAGCTAGTAGACCACCAACGCTGAGTGCTGGAGCAGGAAGGAAGGCGAGGCAGATGTTACTAAACCTTTTAAGATATGTGACTAATGGAAAACTCAGCATTTTAAGCCACTGTTAAGTTGTGCGATAAAGCTAAGTCATAAAGCAGATATTAATGGTCTTATACTTCTGAATCAGCATGACAACCAAAACCACTGCTTTTCAAAAACAGACATTAAACTTTACGCAACCATCTGTTACCACAGTGAGACACCGACAGAATAAGCTGAATTAAGTAAATAACCTCTATTAAGGGAAATCCACTCAAAACCATTCCTAAGACAATGTTAAATATTTCAAATATATGACAAAAATGTACACATTTTCTTAAATATTTCTTCATTCCATAATTAGCAAACAGCATTTGTTTAAGGACTCTATTGTGGTTTAAGTCAACTACTAAACCCACAATGCAATGCTCTCTTTAGAAGAAAGCCTCTACCCGCATCAAAACAAGACTTCTGACTATAGAATCTGGTTATAAAGTTCCAATGACATTTAGCAAACTCTAGGATAATGTTATGAGTAAAGTCTTTCTTCTGGGAAGACGATCCAAATAGCTTCTTGACATGGAGGTGATGTCTAACTGAACTTCTGGAGACTTGGTGACCCTAAAATTTAACCAACTTCCATAATTCTCCTACTGTGATCCTTGGATATTGTATTTTACCTAGTCTAAGGCTGCAGTCTAATCACATATTATCCCTGTTTTTATAGCCTATCCTGTCCTGTGGTATAACTATAACAACCGTATCCTGTCAGCAGTATAGCAAACAAACGTTTATTTTATACTATCCTGCTCCTAGGCTAGCAGTGCTGGACAAACAGAGCTTCCTGTGTTCAGGCTTACCTTTAGGAGCTAACAAGATAGCAACCTACGAGCTGGCATTCTATCTAATGTTAATGTGTGGTTTGGAATTCCCATTTTTATAGCCTATCTACGACCAAATGGTTTTCATATATTTGTCCTAGCATAGTGGTACCGAACTGAGATGTATGGGTAGCTTACTTCTAGGTAGTCAGCTTGCTACTTAGATGGAGAGCTTACAGTCACTGCAGAGCTGAAATATGCCCAGCAAGTCAGGTCAATATAGATCTGCGTATTCCTCCATCATTTGAAGGCAATGCATACATTTATTTGCGTGCCCAGAGCTTTATGCCAATTACTTTTAGAGAATTAGCTTAGGTGTTAGCTTCTCCCTTATATGTCCACTCGGATGTGACAATGAAAAATGTCATTATATCAGTGGGAAGATAATTCTATTAGATTTTGTTGATAAGAATAATTGTGACAAATGTTCTTAAGAAAAACATACATTTCTAAAAAAAAATGACAATTATAACTATTAAAGGTTGGATTACCTTTTTTGCTCATTTTTAACTAGGGGGTCCAAAAATCTGGTGGCCACTGTAGATCCCTCATCTTCAGTGACCAGAATATATAGGTATGACTTATTACTGCATGATTACTTGAATTAATAGATGCTCTTAGAATTCAAATAATGGAGATAAAAGTAATTTTACCCACTGGCAGAACATAATTCTGTCACCAGATTGATATTAATGTAATTATTTTTGGTGAATTACCCCTTTAAATCAGACAACAAAAACACACAATTGAATAACAGTCATTCCCTGTATCACAACTGAGTTCAAACTGAACATTCACCTCCAAAGTGTTTGGGGAGTCTGAGTGGAATACTAACTAGGGATCATAAATATTGGGAATCGGGGGACACTACATGTAGGATGGAAGTATATTTCAACAGCCAAAACTGCTGACATCAGTGAGAGGGGAATTGCAGCAGGCGTCATGAGTGTGGGTGCATACCAGATCTGATGGCAATGGGAGAAACGAGTAGACCCAGCCACTGCACTGTGCTTTGATACACTACATTACTCACGATACATCTGAGTGAGACAGGACAAACCCAATCGCTGATGTCTTGCATCACACACAGAGGTGGGTGCCTGTCATGTAGTAATACTCTCTCACACACACACACACACACACACACACACACACACACACACACATACACACAAACTCAAAATCCCACACTAGCTTGCATTTTTCATGGGCAATTTCTTTTCACTTGATCTTGGGAAGATGATCTCCGTTTTGTCATTTTAATTCGTAATCGCTCCAAGTGCGTCCATCCCTAGCCAAGGATGCTATCAGGGAGAGGGGAAGAAATGCAGAGATGGGTAAGGGGGGAGAGGGTTAGGAGGCAGAAGAGGTCAAAAAACGAAGGGTTGTTTCATGACTGAAAGAGCAACCTACTCAGGGGGCATTTTCCATACTGTCATATAATTTCACTGAACATTAAGTGTATGGTTTCTATTCCTCCCATACCTCTCTGATTTCCCACTGCCTCACTGTCTTTTCTCTCTCTCCCTCAAATTCCAGTAAATCTTTCTTTCTTTGTATCACTCATTTTTTCCTCTCTCTCTTCCCTTCCTATTCCGTCTATGTCTTTCCATCCCTGTCATATCTCTCCCATGGCACACTCAGGGGATAATATATCTGGCCTTTCAGTTCTCATCACTTTGACAGCTTCTACATTCTTCTGCAATGAACGGTGTAATTATGAATCTTTACAATGGAACCTCAATTAAATTTCATCCATTTCATCGAAAAATGTGAAGTACAGTAGCTGTCTAATAAAACACTAGCTTTGGCCTAATGCTAACTGTCAGACTAATCAGGTCAATGCCAAACTGTGCTCTTTGTTACATGGACATACCTTTGAGAGGAAAGTTTGAAACTATGCAGAATAATGTTCTGGTTGAATTTGCCCCACACCCATAGATGAATATGCGTTCACACTCACACATGGAGACACTCTCTACCCTCTTACATAGAGACTATCACACACACACCAACACAAACACATGGAGACACTCTCTACCCTCTTACATAGAGACTATCACACACACACCAACACAAACACATGGAGACACTCTCTACCCTCTTACATAGAGACTATCACACACACACCAACACAAACACATGGAGACACTCTCTACCCTCTTACATAGAGACTATCACACACACACCGACACAAACACATGGAGACACTCTCTACCCTCTTACATAGAGAATTTCACACACACCAACACAAACACATGGAGACACTCTCTACCCTCTTACATAGAGACTATCACACACACACCAACACAAACACATGGAGACACTCTCTACCCTCTTACATAGAGACTATCACACACATCGACTCTCCTCGTTGAAGTCTTGTTATGTAGCTAGAAGGCCAGCAGACCAGTGAAAAAGAAAGTAAAACAATAAGTAGGGGTTGAAGAAGTGAGCTTAGCCCTTTCCATTAGCTAACCCAGCAGAGAAGAACATAATGGCTGTGAGACAGACAGTATGACCTTACTGCCCCCTGCAGATAAGACAGCTCAAGTTTCACAGCTTTTCAAGTGCTAAGTTTAATTGATTGTGCTTGAAGTGCTGATGATCTGTATAGTTCATGTGTGTCTGTGTCCTTGTTTTGAGTGTGTGTGTGTGTGTGTGTGTGTGTGTGTGTAAAAGAGTTTTGTGAATGATTTACTCTGCAGGGCAAAGGCTCATGCATGCACACACACAAGTAAAGCGACATTGTGAACTCTTTGTTCTTCAGTGTGATCATGGCTTTCTCAGGGCTAATGTGTGAACAGCACTGGCAGTGATATCAGAATGCTTCTTTTTACACTTAAACTAATCCTGTGAAATACAGTGAAAAACGGTGTCCTAGCAGCAGACATGACAAGACACTAGGTCAAGTGTAGGATATATGAACAGACACAAATGTGACACCATTTCAATGTGGAGTTATAGTCCCTAACAATTATTTGAGTGTGGTATTATAGTCCTTAACGATTATTTCAATGTGGTATTATAGTCCCTAACGATTATTTCAGTGTGGTATTGTAGTCCCTAACGATTATTTCAGTATGGTATTATAGTCCCTAACAATTATTTGAGTGTGGTATTATAGTCCTTAACGATTATTTCAGTGTGGTATTGTAGTCCCTAACGATTATTTCAGTATGGTATTATAGTCCCTAACGATTATTTCAATGTGGTATTATAGTCCCTAACGATTATTTCAGTGTGGTATTGTAGTCCCTAACGATTATTTCAGTATGGTATTATAGTCCCTAACGATTATTTCAATGTGGTATTATAGTCCCTAACGATTATTTCAGTGTGGTATTGTAGTCCCTAACGATTATTTCAGTATGGTATTATAGTCCCTAACGATTATTTCAATGTGGTATTATAGTCCCTAATGATTATTTCAGTGTGGTATTATAGTCCCTAACAATTATTTCAGTGTGGTATTATAGTCCCTAACAATTATTTCAGTGTGGTATTATAGTCCCTAACGATTATTTCTGAACTCAACACATTTATAATATAACAATTTTATTCCTTATCACACATGTAGTTCAACATGTGTTCCATTGACATGGAAATACATGCAGCAATAGTTAATAAATCAACAAATAACATAGAAATAAAAGTATATCTGGTGAAATAATATGATGAACTGTATTTCTTGAGAGAACATACTGAACTACTGAAGGAAATGGATGATTTGATTGACAGCAGTGAAGAAATGGCTCTCATATAAGATAATTAATGTTAGATCCACATAGAGACATTATTATAAATGGCAGCCAGGCAGGGAAGCAGTGTGGACAACATGAAGAAAACTGATAAAAGGTAAAATATTGGTACGTTCTTTCTCATGAAAATAACCCACGCAGCGTGGTAGCGTAGAGAGAAACCAAAATATATAGAAATCTTAACTTTTCTAATAACATTGCTAGTTTTGAAATAAAAATAAATGGTTAGTCTTAGCGGTAATACTAGAGTGACAAAAAACTATCAACTGTTACCACGTTCACTGAATTATTTGAAGCATTTGAAGCATGGACTAAATACCTGCCAAATAACAGCTTAAAAGGGCTTTACAATAGTGTTAGCTCCATTCTATAGCTCTCAGTCACAGATCGTATCAATCCAATCACAGCTGATATAGGCTACCTCTCACTGGAGGGAGAGTACAAAAGCTGTTTAAGGAAACATTTATGCAAATGTATGCACACCCTCTTGTATCTTTATGAAGTAAATACATAAACAACTGTTCTATATATCTGCCATTATTGTTTGTAGAGTCGACAGGGCGACAGTTTGATTGCATGCAAATGTAGACTAAATGTAATGGAATCTGACTAAACTCAACCCGTAAAAGTATCATCTTTTTGGGATTGCCAGGATGCAATTAAAATAATTTAAGTGTGATTATGCAATTAGTGCTACACAGTGCCAGTGGCATTTTTTGTTAGTGCTACCTGATCATTCCCTCAGAATTTCTTCAGGCTTGGAACATGGTGTGGGATAATGGTCCATGAATATTTTTTGTCAATAAATCTAATGCCTGAGAATGTAAAACCACGATGGCACACCCACCATCGTGACCCAGCATACATTTGGTAGAATTACGTAGTTAGAAGGTTAATTTAACTGGTTTTACTGGGTAATAAGAGGTGTGGGTCTCACATGTGTTTTGCATATTAACATTCACAGTTTGTAGATTTCTCCACTAAAACTGTACAATTAATCACGGCTAGACTACATAACACATCCCCGGTTCATCAACCCTAGCCACACTACCCAAAGCTGCAAACAGTATGCGCAGTAGCTGATGTGTATGTCAGGACTCGGGTATAGGACAGTGTGTAAAAAAAGACATTTAAAGAGGGAGGGAGACAATGAGAGAAAGGTGACCTGGGAGACTAACAAAGCGCGAAATATGAAGGTAGATCAGGAGGAGAGAAAAGAGAGGGAAGAGAAAATATAGAGTATGTGTGTATGGAAGAGCAAAAGTGAGTGACAGGGAGAAAGTGAGAGTTGGGCCCAACAGACCCAGCTGAGTGGCAAAGACCGGTGGCCAGATTGTAGAGCATCGCCATGGACACACACACACATGCAAGGCTTCACACGTTGCAGAGGTGACATCTGGAACTTGTCATAATGAGCTCCTTCAGCGTGCCAAAAGTATCCCTGAGACCCTGCACCAGAGAGGTGACCACAGCTGGTCATTAAGAACACTAAATCACTGCAGAATCATGGAAAGACCCATAGGCACTCCCAGCTGTCATGGTCCACCATGTTAAACCAAAGGTTAATAAAGCTGATTTTATTTGTCTTAGTGGTCAGCGTGTTTGAAGGCCCTTGCTAACATTGGGGCCCTCGGTGAATGCATTTTGCTCTATATACAAGGGCATTTATGATTGACTTGGTAGTGCAATGGCTGATCCAGCCACTGGCCTGACCATAATAAAGGCAGACAGTGTGTGTCATTACACTTTCTCTGCGGCAGTTCTGCATGGGCCAATGGTTATCAGTCATCATAAGTGACTTTATCTCTCAGGTGCCAAGGATAACAACATCAGGGAAACAGTGGATGGTGACCCACAGAGAGAGATGAGGATGGAGAGAGGAAGCAAGAGAAAAGAGAAGGCGAGGGTGACACAGATACCCAGAAAAAGAGAGGTACGTACAGAGAGAGACAGACAGACAGAGAGAAAGAAAGAAAGCAAGAGGAGAGAGATGGTTGAGGCATACACTATTTAGAGTAATGAATGTCAGTGTACCTTTCCTCTCTGGACAATCCAGGTGCCTTTGCCAATTATCCTGACAGCCAGAGGTCTGAGCCTTTTCCTCTGCCACCTGGGGATGCTCTCCATCTCAATGCCAAACACTGGCCTCGTTAAAGTAGAGAGTACAGGGACCAATGCCACTGTGTTTCCTACAGACCAATGGAGAAACAAGGACCAGAGAACCAGTGTGGTCACTCTGTACTTTAGACCCATAGAGAGAGGAGAGTAAAACAAAAAAATGGTCACTCTACTGTAGACTAATGGAGAGTGAAGAGCAGAGATTCAGGCAGTTATGGTTAATCTAGAGACCAAAGAGAGACAAGGACTAGGAGCAGAGATAACAGAACAGAGGTGGCTACTCTCTTCTATACAAACAGGAACTATTTTGACAGATCAATGGTGAAGCCATAGAGAAAGAGATATAAGTGAGGCAGAGAAGTCAAATGTCAATCAGCAATCACTAAAAAGACCTGAAAGGAAAGAGAGAAAGAAGAATGATGCAGAATTTATCAGACTCCAGCTCCAAAGATACTAAATCATACTATGACAGAGAAATGCCTAGCCGACAATTAGCCTAGAATGCCAGGCTACTGTACAGTATGCCATCTATGTCACGACAACGGTGGATCAAAGTACTATAAAAATCCCCAGTGCCTTGAGAAATTGTCATAAGGCATTAACCACACCATCCACGTCTTGCTTGTTCCTCCTCTCGGCTGAAGGACGCTGTGGGCATGGAGCATCCATAAGGACATTTAATTAAGGGGCTTTTGTTCAGTATGGCATTGTTAGGATAAATTAAGAGATAATTACAGCATCATCCATCCCTCATAATGCATCCAAAGCTTTCGTCAACACTGTGCTGCAAGTTAATTGCACACAGAATATGCGTAAATGTCTAGTCTCTTAACAACAGAAAAGGGAAGTAAATTATTATACCTATACATCAAAACACTAATGAATATTCTGAGCCTGGGGGCATGGAAAATAAATAAATGATTACAGTTTCACAACAACATTTTGCAGAATTAATCTCGAGAGTGCCTTTTCACCTAAAACAAACAATAAATTGCATAGCTAATGAAGCACTGAGGAGATGTACAGCATTCACCACCTAATTTCTAATCAAGAAGTGACAGGGGCTAGGGAGGCAAAATTTTAGAGTAAAACAAAAAAAAACTGGTCTATATAACAAATAAACACCAACCAAATTAAATCAGATTCTGGACCATGTCTTTGTTCTCTCAGACTTATGTTTCCAGGGCCCTATCTTCACTCACTCCTATATTCTGTCAGTCCAAGTTTTTCTCATCTCTTTGTTCTTCCAGCCCTAGTGTAGGATCTTAACAGTTTCATTATGCAAATTAAGGCACATTTATATAATTATATATAATAAACATTTGTATGATTTTTAAGTTCTGGGTCCCTGAATGGCACAGCTGTAAAATCATTGTCATGCAGTTTGCTGTGTCATTACGGTACTAGTGTTGGCCAAGGGGTCCCGCAGAGGGTGGTGCAATTGGCCAGCACCGTCCAGATTGCCATTCCACAGAGTTGTCGCAATGAAGCAGGGCCTTAATGACAAAGGTGCCCTGGAATGCTCTTTAGGGCAGTGCTGCCTCATAGGCTTAGGTTACAATGACTTTGCCAAGGTTTAAGCAACTCCAGTCATTCTGCTTCATCAGCAAATCAAATTAAAATATGAAATATTATTCTAAGCTAAGCTTCTTTACTGGATAGTTATCAGGGGCTGCAGACAGGCAACAGTTAGCCTTTAGCTTAGTTGTTATAGCATCTGTCTAGTAATCAAAGAGTTACAACATCAAACAGCTGGAGGGCTTTCTCCATAGAGCTCTACTGTTGCGGACTGAACTTTCACCAATTTCCTGCCTGATTGGCCACATCTGGGAGTATCTTCAGAACGGACCACAGTGTCTCCGGACCCCTCCGTCTCAGTCCCTAGTTTTACGCTGCAATATTTTATGTGCCGGGCGACTAGGGTCAGTCTGAATTCTACGCTTAGGTATCTTAGAAATACTCCCTCTAACTTCTCTGGTGTCCTGTTAAATCTGAGAACAATCTGAATCCTTGGATCAAGCCTTAGGATTGCCTGGCCTGGCACTGTCCGTCCCTGTCTAAACTCCACTTGGTTGTGTTGCAGATCTAGCTGCCTGATGATCCTGCTATCACTGCCCACAGCCCACCTGGTTGCCCCTGTCCTTGTCCACCTTATTGTGCAGCAGATCTGTATTCTGCTTAAAGACTCTGCCCCCAGCCTGTCTTGGTGACAAATGCTTTAGAAATAGAACTTGAGCTGAATCCGAAGCTGACAAGGGAAACATTTGGCATTTTGTTCAATAAAACGTAAATGTAAAATGTTGTCTTTTCAATCAAATTAGCTGTTTTTTTTCCTGGAGCGCATTTGCATGTTTAATATTTTAATTTGATTGTTTGGTATAGAACAGTGGATGGACTTGCTTAAATTGGGCAGACTTCCTTAAATATCAGCCTGTGAGGAAGCCGAGCCTCCCATGCTTTCCAGGTCACTTTGTGATGCAGACTTAAATTAGAAATTGAATGTCTTGAAATAAGGCGGAAAAACGTGGTTAATAAGTTTGAATCGTCTCAACAGGTAAATGAAAATAATTTTCGTGTCTCTAAATTGAACAGTTCAATAGTTACTGTTACAGGTAAGCATAATTTAAACAAATCATGCAAATGTTTAGTCAAAGGGGCTCCATGCGTATAAAAATAAAGATGGAAAAAACATACAAAAATAAAAGATAGCAAAATGAGAATGAGTAGGCTACAATAAGCAACCAATAGGTTACTTGTGTATCGCTTTAGCTCACTGCAACGCTCAGGTTAGACATTAAGGTTGTGTTTTAAATGTATTGAAATGTCTTTCTTGTATCCTGTTTTCCAAAATGTAGTTTAATTACTTAATTGGATATTTTTTAATAACTGTAAGTGCAGTTTGTCTCCTTCCTACAGATACCACAGGTGGGTTTGTTCCGAGTTGAACTATCATATCCTGCTGAAGGAAATTACAGCAAATAACTCATACTGCCTAAATAGCAGCAAGAAACGGGATTTATAACACTGGTCTCTAATTATCCTTCAACCAACTATACTTACAAAATGACAATTTGTCATCCAATCATTGTATTTAATATTACAGTGAATGTCACACCTCAAACATGGTTGTATCTTGTGCTGGAGTCTGTTGTAGTGGCCTGTGCTTTACATGCTGTCAAGCCATCACAGCGCTAGTTCAACCAGTAAACATCAATTCATCTCAGCACCGGAGTTAACATTGAGTTTGTTGTGAACTACCATTTTTATACTAGAGTAATGTAAATGAATATACAGTGCATAACTCATGGCAACTATTTGTGAAAAGCTTGTGGTGCTCTGAAAAAGAATGACAGAAAAGCAGCTTAAATTCAATTAGAAAGAGGCGTGATGATGTTAATTAACATGTGGATATCACATCAAGCCTGACATTTGATCATTCCTGTAGTTTGATAGCTTTAAATACTTCCAAAGAAGCACTTTACCCCATCACTCACAACCATACCTCTTCATTCTAGACACTCACAAAAGGCAATTAAAACATTATTTTCCTCTACCCACATCAACTAAGCTTGTCTTACATTCTCAGCTAAACCTTTGTAGGTTTTCCATCAAGATGATATAACACAATGCATATAATTTCTGAGCCTATACAGCAGCATAGGACACTAAAAATAGAATTGTTAGCCATTTAGCAATGTTCTAACTTTTCGGGTTATACATCAGTCTATATTTGGAAGACGTCTCATTTTCAAAACATAATGAAGCAGAGTTCCTGTGGTGAAGGCTCATAGAGCCCAGAGACCAGCAGAGAATTATGTCCAAAAAACCAATTGATGTAATGGAGAGATCATTATGACATGCCCTCAAAGAAACCCACTGCTGTTATTTACCATTTTACATAATTCACAATAATAATTACCTCCCAAACTTCAAACTGTGTCAGTTACTGTACTGGTAATTGCAGTGTAACTGGAATGATGGTGGATTCTCACAAATTCCACTGCCTGAGCTTTCAAAGACATTGTAGGCTTTGATAAGAGTTACATGGCATAAGTGATGCCTTCACTTAAAAGCAAGAATGAAAAGCATGTTGAAACTCTGATGTTGCTGCTGTGCGGCCCAGGAATGCTGTCATCCAGATAGCCGAATGCGGGGATGCCAGGGTACTCTTACAGCCAGGCTGCCCATCCTGCGGACCCCCACTGTGGCCATCTGTGTGTCTGAGCCCAACCAATAGACCAACAAAGGCGGGCTAACTGCATGTGGCCAGACATGATCAATGCCTAATATTTGGTGCCAGGAAGAAAGGTGAACGGTGAGAGATGTGGGGGGTGGCTTGAAAGTACAGAATGCAAAATTGCAACAAAAAAGAACCAAACATGCATATGAACAATTTATCAATCTATATTACTTTATATATATATATATATGTATATATATATATATATATATATATATATATATTATAAATTTTCCTTGTTAATCAAAACCACAAAATAAATCTGTCCCTCTTCACTCACCACTCAAAAATCTGGATTGTTGGATACAAAATGGCTACAAAAGATATTTCGGTTTCTGCTTAATTTATGTTCTGTAAGTACAGATGTACACAGGTTCAAGTTGCAAAGCTGATGTTTTCTTCCACTAATCAGCTGTAATGCAATAGTGTGTGTGTGTGAGCGTGGGAATGGGTGTACTGTATGTGTTTGCATGCGTATTATGTTGACATGGTAAAAGTCAAGCAGATCAACCTTCACTCGCACTGTTGAGTGTACATACAGAGCAGAGTCAGACATTATTAAGGAATAATATTAAAATGTACAAATCAAATGCCCTCAGAAAAAAATTGACTCCCTTGACTCCAGTATGTGAAGTATGTATGAAAGCAAACACACACATACACAAAAGACCACACTACAAGAAATAATACTAAAAATACTTGTCTCACCTAAATCAGCGCAGAATGAACATGGCAAAGGTCCACAGCACATGAAAGAGAGATAGAGACACACAATAAAAAGACATATCCATCTCACACAATCATGAATAATTAATTGAAATGTTTCAAACGTTCCCTTATTTCTGTGAGAGCTTTGGTAATCAAATAACGTCATGTCATGCTTCAAACATCAAATACAAATTATTTGGGATAACAGATAACACATGCATCAGTGCCCAGCAGTGCTCAGTTGACAGGTATTCAGACAGACCTTGAGTTTTCTCTTTGAAAGTATTCAAATCATAAAATGTTCTGCTGGCAATCAAGAATATTACACATGGGCTCTACATTATCAAGCAATCATACTCTGAAATCTAATGCTTTTTTCCCATTTGGTAGTAAAGCTAGTTAGTAGTGCTGTAAGTTTTTTTTAATAAAATGCACTGACAAACTGTTACTTAGTCTTTCTGTGAAGCCATCATTCTTCTTTTGTTTATTTTCATTACAGTATTACCATTCAGGTCCAAAACAGTCATCTTGGCTTTTCTCTGACACCCTCTCTTCTCCTGATCTCATGTAATATTCCCCTGTATTTTGATACATCCATAAATGTTAGTGGTGTATTCTCTCCATGTGAGGGCTGGGTTTGCCTATTGTATGTGTTTAATTTTTATTTTGTAACATTGTTTCAGTATTGTTTTGAAAGTAGCCTTCTTTCCTGTGTTAATTCTAATGAGTTTCACCTGTGTTTCTATTCACCTGCTCCCTATCAGTTTCTATATAGTTCAACCCTGTTTGTTCTTCTTCGTGAGGTATTGTGTTTTTGTGCCACTCTACTGAGCCCTTTGTTTCTTGTCAAGTCTAGTGTTAACCAGTGTACCAGGCCATTGCCTTTCCGTTTTGTATTTTGACCTTGATTCTGCTTTAGTCCTTCTGTACCTTTGCATCTGCCTGATCTGACCTTCTTGTGTATTGACCTTTTGCCTGCCCTGTGATTTTGGATTTGGGATTCTGGATTTTGGTTGTTATTAAAACATAGCTCCCTTGTTCGTGTATTCATGACACTCCATCGTAGCGCAACGTTATTTATTTATTTCAGTTGTTTTTTTTCTACGGCCTAATACTAGTATTTCTTTTGCAGATTTAATTTTTTACTTCATGGACATTTTTGTGTTGATCAGAGGCAAAATCTGTCCCAGATTAAATCCATTTTTATTTCATGTTGTAACACGATAAAATGTGGAAATGTCAGAGGGGAGTGAATACTTTTGAAAGCCACTTTATGCTACCAGCTAAAGAACCAGCTCTTTCTTACTCAACCTGAAAAGTACTATTTCTATCTGTCATGCAGTGAACAGACAATATCAGACTTCAGCGACTACATTGTGGGACTGTTACAAAAATTAAGTCGCTTTGTTAGATGAGAGTTTTGATTGTGCTATTGTCAGTGACTCTGAGAGCTATTTACTGTTTGCCAAGGTAAGTATAAAATATAAAGTTAGAAGTTTAACATGTTGCCATTTAGCAATCTGAAATTGTGCAAATAGTACATTATTGCCATGAAGTACCATTATGTTGTAGTATGAAAGGAGGAACACAAACTTATAAATATTTTACACCAGAGGATCATGATTAATTTTTCCCAGGTCAACCCATTATAAGGGATTATAAATATTGACTGTTTCATTATGTTATAACAAAACAGTGTTTTCAGGAGTGTTTTCATGTCCCTACTTTTCAGGAGAGATGTTTTTAAGAAGAAAAACATGTTCTGGGACATTTTGCAGAAATGCCTTCTTGAAGATGTTAACTTTTATGTGACTTAATAACAAACTAATATGCGAAGTGTAAATACGAATAAAATGTAAAACTAAAACCCTTGTTTAACCAGCGGAAAATACAGGACTTTCCCTTCCATTGGCTGAGATAATGAAGGGGCTGGACATGCTGACATACTGAGTTCTGATTGGTCTATCAAGTAACCGGCCTTTGTCAACAACGCGACTGCTTGGTCAGTAAATCATTGTGATCCTGGGATTTTCAAAAATGGACAACTGTAATCGCATTGCTACAGCTGTGAATCACATCGCTGCCCTGAATTTTGCTGTTGTTATCAACAAATCTGAAGTTGTGAGATACTACTTTCTGGAGTACAATGATGCCATGACTCAGAAGATGAATCGGACGACTTTGATACTGTTCAAAACGTTCAGGCAAAATTTAGGCATTTCATTACAGTGCCAATGGTGGAAAGAAAACGCTAGCTCCTCTTGTATAAAACAACTGTCCACGGATTATATTTACAAGTAAAGGACAACCATGGCAGTAATGATAGCGACAATGAAATATGCATAGATTATTGAAGTATTGAACGCCTTAAGTGTGAACGGTAGCGAAAAGAGGCGTTGTAAACAAGGTCAACAGACAAAGCAAACAACAAAGGACTTGGTATGTAATCAGAGAATATATTTTTTTCAGTCTGCCGCGAAACAGTCCTACATGTATACGGGTAAGTGTAACGTTTGCTAACTAGCTACAGATAATTCCTTTTCAAAAAGTTGTCAAAGTCGTTTGTATTGCTAGTTATCTAGCTATAGCTACAGACTTTACTGTGAACGTTAGCTAGCTAGGTAACAACATTAACTTACCAGCTAGCTAACATTTCCTGGTTTCTAGCTTATCTATTATGTTTGCACAGTAACTGACGTTACTGTTAACGTTAGCTAGCTAGGTAACAACATTAACTTACCAGCTAGCTAACATTTCCTGGGTTTTAGATTGTGTGTGATTATGCTTAGCTATTATGTTTGCATAGTCTTCTCAAAACTGAGCACGTCACTTAGTTTGATGAGCTACCTGATTGACCGGTTCATCCAGGGGTGTGTGATTATGCCTAATCTATAACCCCATACTGGCTCAGTGGCTGTCCACCTGCACTCAAACTATCTGCACTTTGCTGCTACTATTTATTATGAATCCTACTTTAACGTTTATACCTGATGTATCAAGTCCATGTGAAAAAATGTTTATTTTATTTGGTTTGATATTGTATGTGTTCATTAGAGACCAACCAGACAAGCTTAGCACAAGGCCAGAGTGTCTCCATTTGAATACTTAAATAGCTGGGTGGGGTTAAGGCCTAAGAGGGTGTGAACTACATTGAATGGGGTAAACAAAGACCAGCTCTCTGGAAAGTGTGAATCTTTCAAGGCTTTTTCTCAGAACTAAGTAGAGCACTTTTAAAGCAGCATATCTTTCCCACAACTTCATCAAACAGTACTGTTTTATATACCATTACAAAGCTCTGAATCTGGACCTTTATAAAATGTGATAAAAAGCAAAACTCAAATTTTGCGATTAGCCCCCGTTCAGGAATTCTGTCACATATTACAAATATATAACTGGCAAATTAGATTGCAATTTAGCGAAATAGCTAGCTAACTGCAATGTGTGTGTAACGTAATGTCTTCGTATTGTGGGATTTGCAGTTATTTTATCAATATGAGAATACAATATAGTAAATGAGAACTCCATTCAGCTTTATTTTTTAAGTCCCATTATAGGAATGCTAGCTGGATTCTGTGAGGCAGTTAAGTGAGATGTTTTCTTCACCTTTTCAAAAATCCTTTGCTGCAATCTTCCACCAACTTTATGTAACCCAGATTAAAATATCTTAAATTGATGTCAATTTGAATAAATAACAATGAAATATGTGCCGACAAATTTCATTTTTTCAATTTTCATTTTTTAAATATAAAATTCTTGATTCAACCAGGTTAAATAAGATTAAAATGAATATCCAAGTTGTAGTAGTAATGCATCTTATTAGTTTGTCATGTTAAAAGTGTCCTAGTACTTTAAGATATTGCCTTTGTATCAGCCAATCAACATAGCTGTAGCTCTACCTGTCGAAGGGAGAGAAGTTAGTGGAGGAGATGAACGCGAGAAGGAAGACGTTAGCTAGACTGAGCCAGTGAGCGAAACCAGAGTTGCAACCAGAACAGTGTTTTAAGCTCTCATATTTTATTTTCTAAAGTGTTTTATGTTACATTCTGTCTACATAGGTGGACTGTGGGTTATTTTGCTGTTATTTAATAAGTTGACCGAAAGTTAGTGTGAATATTCAAATGTTTGAAGCCACGTTATATGCTACCAGCAGACGGTAAAGATGGCGAGCCGCCCGTGAGATGATCCACGATTGACAGTCACAGTGCATCCGTGTGATTCACCTGCGTGTTGTACAAGGACACCAACTCATTCATCCTGGTTGCGGTAGGACAAGTCTGCAACAATTCTTTGATGCGAGTGGAGTTGTTGGACTTTGGATTACGGTAAGAGTGGACTTGAGTGGACAACTTCTTTTCTTTTTGTCTTCTGCGTCACACCAGGTGGAATTAGAATGGACTGCACAACGTGGTCGCTAGCAAGACTTTGCACTTTTTGAAAGAGAAACTGATTAAGGGTTACTGTATGTTGAATATAATTCACCATAGCTTTTCATTCTATTGAACTGCGAATGTTGTATTTGACTTTGCCTTCATTGTGTTATTTTCCATGTAGCCTATGCTGTGCCAAACTGGCAAATGGGTTTGATATTGCGAAAGCTTAGCTTCAGTAGCTCGCTGGCATAGCATGTTAAGAGGAAAATAACAAAGATTCTAAACTAGCCAAACTAAGTTGAAATAAGAACTTATGACTAACTGAGATTAAAATTAGAACTTAAACTGAGTTAACTCTAGATACTAGAAACTAAATAGCAAATTAAAGAGAACTTTAATTGAATTCATGTTGAAACTTATTCCTGTAACCAAATAGGTTGAATCGAACTGAAAATAAGGAAAATAGTACTTCATTATCTTTCTTAGTTTTTGTTTCTTCCATTCCAAAAGAAAGGTTGAAACTTGGATAGATTGCATTTAAATGCAAAGATTGTGTCTATGTTATGTGAATTGTGTATGTAAACTGTGTTGTGGTACCATTTACAATTTTTATTTGCTTTTAAATCGTTCTACTCTATTAAATAAATAAGCCGGCGTTTAAACTTGCTTTTTGTTTGGGGTATCATTATTATTTAGTTACAAACTGCTCCTCTGAACCTAGAGCCTGGTCCTAACTTATCTACTACCCGTAGTAAGTACTACATTTACTCTTGCGGCAACATCCAAAGAGGTTGGCTATAGTGGCATGGGCCTTTAACTTCTTGATAACATTACATACGGTGGAAACAAGAATATCAAGGTTCCTAGAGATGGAATTGAAGCCATGAGATCATCCATGCTTGGCTACAATCTTGTGTTGACCTCCTCAGACAATACACTGGTTTTCTTAATTTCCCCCATGCTCATTTCAGTATACACAGTGACACATAGCCCCTTTCTCTATTCAAACTCGTGATTTTCACATTGCAGGCATCAATAACTTACAACAGGTCAGTTCAATTCCAACGTAAACAAGAGTTAAATGTTTAACTAATTTGTATTTCTAACTACTTCTAGAAGGTGGCAAAAATATTGTGCGGGCCATTTTAGGATATCCTTGTGGAATAAGCTAAGCTTTAGTAAATTATTCAGATCATCCGACTGCAAATCAAAGAAATTCTAATGTGGATAAAAAAATGTTTGAATTTCAACAATTTATGGAGGAAATTGTGCATTATATGTATTAGGGAGCCAATACTTTAGGCCACAACTCCATTTTGACAACAAACTGATCACTGGTGGCCGTGTCAAAAGAGATGTTTTTGAATGTAATCTGACCAAAAACCTAAACCTAAATGAACACGGGTTCCCTATAATAAGGTATACTTTTTATATTTACATGTATTGTTCAAGTAGAAATTATGTATATACACTACATGACCAGAAGTATGTGGACACACAAGCCTCAGTTCAACATGTGCAATGCCAGCATCGGCGGGAGTGGTGTAAAGCACGCCACCACTGGACTCTGGGGAGGTGGAAAGGTGTTCTCTGGAGTGATGAATCCCGCTTCACTATCTGGCAGTCTGATGAACAAATCTGGGTGTGGCAGATGCCAGGAGAACGCTACCTACCGGAATGCATAGTGCCGACTGTAAAGTTTGGTGGAGGAGGGATAATGGTCTGGGGCTGTGTTTCAGGGTTTGGGTTAGGCCCCTTAGTTCCAGTGACGGGTCATCTTAATGCTACAGGGTACAAAAACATTTTAGACAATTGGGTAAAAGTTTGCGGAAGGCCCTTTTCTGTTCCAGCATGACTGTGCCCCTGTGCACAAAGCGGGGTCCATGAAGACATGGTTTGGTGTGGAGGAACTCGAGTTGCCTGCACAGAGCCCTGACCTCAACCCCATTGAACACCTTTGGATGAACTGGAATGGTGATTGCGAGCCAGGCCTTCTAGTCCAACATCAGTGCTTGACCTGACAAATGTTCTTTGTCAAGAATGGGACGGTACAGAATGGGCACAAATTCCCACAGAGACACTTTGTGTGTGGGGGTGGGTGTGTGTGGGGGGGGGCAACTCTTTATGCTCATGGTTTTGGAATGGGATGTCCAATAAGCTCATGTAGGTGTGATGGTCAGGTGTCCACATACTTTTGGCCATCTAGTGTGTGTTAATTTCTATATATATCGTTAGGGTGAGTGTTGCAGTAGTGTCCATTTAAAGTGTTGCAGTTAAAATAATGGTTTCAAGTTGTAGCTTTTCAAAAAGTTTTCTAAATTATTCTTTTTTATAAAGTGTTTTTCACCATACATGAATGATTGTATATTGTGCGTGTCACACAGAGCATTGAATAGCACACAGAGCAGAGAATAGTAGCTGCATTAGGTAAAATTGTGTATGTGTGTGCCAGCCTGAGAGATTGAGAGAAAGATATAGAATGTGTACTGTGTATGGTGGATGAACAAAGACATTTAACATTTCTGTTTGAGGCAAGTGAAAAACACTTCATCACACATTCACTGAGCCAATTAGCTTGCTTTTTTGTTTATCTCCTTCATGTAAGCACCACAGTTTATAGGAGTAGAAACTGTGCCTGGCCAAATTAATAACATAAATGCTCAAGCAGCCATGATCAAGTGTCCTATTAGGCCTGGAAAATTAGTTATGTGTGACTGTGTTTCTCTCACGCTCAGTTCACTTATTAATGAGCAATTTTTCTATTTCAATTTCTGTTGACTTGCCACTAAACCAATTGTAGTTAGAGAGAGAAATGTGTAGTCTAATCAGGATAGACCATTTTTTAAAGAAAAACTGGTAGCTGTGTAATTAAAATCATTCACATACTGTTGTTGGGGCTGTGATCATTGTCACCACCACCATTATTATTGTCACTGCCTGTATTTTCGCAATGTTATAATTATAAAAAGAACTATATGTAATCTTTTTTTAACCGTTATTTTAACAGGTAAGAACTAAGCACACATTCAACAACAAACTGGGAGCAACTGGCCCAGGAACAACAAATCTTTTCTCCTTGCTGGCCCAGGGACAGAACAACAAATATTTCCTCCTTGCTGGCCCAGGGACGGAAGAACAATTGTTTTCTCCTTGCTGGCCCAGGGACGGAACAACACAAATGTTTTCTCCTTGCTGGCTCAGGGACGGAACAACAAATGTTTTCTTCATGCTGGCTCAGGGACGGAAACAAATGTTTTCTCCTTGCTGGCTCAGGGATTACAACCAGCAACCTTTTGTTTACTGGCGTAATGACCTTGACCACTAAGCTACATTGCCACCCTTCTTATTGCCAGTTGTAGTAAATAAAATCTCCCAATACATTCATGCAAAAAAGGTAGGTAAACTGTGCACCACTGCTAAGGAAGTGGGGTTAGCTTGAGAAAGAGTAAAGTCCTTATTTTAGATTACAATACATAATAACTCTACATCATTGAACCCAACCTTCCCTTACCCCACAGCAGGATAGAGGAAGTCTATGCAAATGAGGCTGGTCAGGAAGTAAGCTCAATGCTCCACGGCACTGTGTCTAATTACCTGTCACATAGAAGAGGATCCGAAATAGAGGAAATAAAGAGGAAACAAAAAATAGTGCAAAGAGCAAATTGCTCCCACCTCACCTCCTGCGGTAAATATCCATCCACCATGCTTGAAAGACTGCGGGGACAGTGCCTCCGCTGAGGTTTGGCGCAGACAGGAACTCAGTTGTAGGACTTGATGTCAGTCCACCCAAATCACCCACTGCCTCTCTCTCTCCATCCCTCCTTCCAAACCTCCCTCCCAGAATAACAGCCAGGGTCCTCCAGGGCCTGCTCCATTGTGCCTGTGGAAAATTGCCAATCTGGGGCAGCGTGATTGAACACCGAAGGCAGGAGTTTTATAAAGAAGCTGATTTGCTATTCATTACCTCACCCTCACTACTTACCATTCTCCCTCCCTTTCTCTCTCTCATCCTGTGAGTTTACCTTGTTACTCCCTTTCCTGACTTCAAAGTCTGTTACCTTTCATAGGTAAGCTTTCCATATATTCACTCACTCCCTCTTGGAGCCTATTTAGACTACAGCAATTTCTGTGACAACAATTTCATTTAAATAACATTTACATAATAAGCAAATGCCATTTTCTCTTCACAATAGTAACGATAAACTCTTGCTGCGCCAGAGGTCCGCCATAAGGCGCAACAAATTTGTGGGCACCGTTTTAGCCAAACCCCTGACCCGGAAGGCGTATAAACTCACTGGCAATGTTGTTTATCTGCTGGTAAGTAACATGGTGTTCTCCATCAAAAAAATGCTATGGGTAGTGATAGTAGATTTTTTGAGGTGCCAGAATTAAATGTTTTGAGTTGTATCCCAGCAATACTTTTTTTTTTTAAAACACGGAGCCAGAAACTCCAGACTGTCTCCTATCACCACTAATTTCACTCCTATACACACAGTGAGCAAGACATTGTCTTTAGACCTTAGTAACTGCTGGGATTATTAGTCAGGAAAATGTCCCGTGTTATGTCGGACAACAAGTCTTGTTCATCTAAATAAAAGGATCATAGTGTAAAAATGCAATCCCTCATCTCTGTTCCTGTATGAAGTTTCTATGTCAATGTGCCCTCTCTACCCGCTCTCCCTCCCTTCCTACAGTATCTCTGGTAATCCCCCATTGGAACAACCATGGCTATACTTGGAGGATAGACTGTCTCCCTCTTAGTATGCTCTGACCCTTTGTGTGATCATAGCTGGTCAGATTACAAATAATGCAAATATTCTTATAACTACCAGGTTTGCCTGCAGATTAACACACACATTCCCAGTTAAAAGCCTTCTTGGGTCTTAGGAGTCCCAGAGCTAGCATTCCAACCAAATGCTTGATTACAAGAGACAGATGACTTGAGGCAGTCAAGTCATGAATGAATAAAAGACCCAAAACAAAGCAAACATTAAATGTGTCTGGATCCTTCCTCACTGACTGACACATCATCCTGTAGAGTTGTTTTACATGCTTTCAATCTCTTTCTTTTGTGCTTTTTAAAACAAGTACATATGTGGCTGTAGCATCAAGTCTTAGAATGACAACTGTTTTGTTTCTGCCAATGTAGTTGAGGGTAATGAGATTGGGTTTTTAGAAGTGATGCAAAATTACCTGAGAGTATATTGTTTGAAATTCTCATTGAATATGTATATCACTATAGCAGAAATCGGAAAGAATCAGGTGAATTTGCTGTAAAAGATATATAAGTTACTTATTATATTTCAGCAGTTATTGAACCACTGAGACCTCATATTGCCAGATAAAAAGCCACTATTACCAAATCCATCTGTCAAAAATGTAACTCTCTACTAAACCCAACAGCGTGTAATTGCCAAAGAGCATCTCCTACACTCTTAATTTTCATTATTCAAGTACGTGGAGCATCTCAGTAGAATAACACAAACATAGCATTGAGTCAAATGAACTGTAAAGTATGTTGATAAGACAATTCTCCATGTCGGTTTCCAATATAATAATGACAGGCTCTCCATGTGTTTTAATGATAAACAATGCAGCATTTCCTCATATTCATTAGAATGAAACACTGTTAATAATCCTGGCACCACTAGAAATTCTTATTAACCAAATATAATAGAAGTGTCCTCCCATTGATATATATGCTTCAAGTTCATTTGTGTCATTAGGAACTCTTAAGCAGTCATCCATGACTTCCTGTTTCACTGGAGTATATGAGTTGACACACATTCGAAACTCCATAATTAATGTCAGAGAACACGCAAACTAAATGAGACAAAAGGATTTTGGCCATATAGTAATCAATGCTGTAGTGCAATAATTAAAGATGAATTTTAGGCCATTTGTTGTACAAGTGCCACTGTTAAGCCTGAAATGATGTACTATGTCAGGTATGTGCCGATTTTGATAGTGATTTTACCTAAAGATTATGCACTTATTATCAACATAATACACATCCAGCTCAAAATGGGAGTTTAACAAATTTTGGGGTCACAATTAGAACCCAATTACAAGCCAACAAGCTTTTTAGATGTCTTGCCTGAAAAAAGTCTCCACTCTCATCAAGATGGAAACGTCAGCTCCTAGAGTTTGCTAAACGTCATTGATTTTGCAGAAAATAAACTATTCCCCAGTGTATGTTGGTGGATATGTGATTTTGTTGGGGCGCTTTGCTTCCTAGGGCCTTGGGAATCTAGTTAGGATACATTACATCATGGCCATAAGTACAGGGAGATTTTAGATGAATCTACATTTAGTTAATTGGACACTGACACAAGTTTTGTTATTTTGGCTCTTTCCCAAAATATGTTCAAGTTTCAGTTAAATACTGAATATGGGCTTAAAGTGCAGTCTCAGCTTTAATTTGAGGGTACTCACATCCAAACTGGAGGAAGGGTTTAGGAACTACAGCTCTTTAATTTGTAGCCCCCTCTTTTTCAAAGGACCAAAAGTAATTGGACAATTGACTCAAAAGCTGTTTCATGGACAGGTGTGGGCTATTCCTTCATTATTTCTTCCTGAATTAAGCAGGTAAAAGGTCTGGAGTTGATTCCAGGTGTGGCATTCGCATTTGGAAGCTGTTGCTGTGAACCCACAACATGCGGTCAAAGGAGCTCTCAAAGCAAGTGAAACAGGCCATCCTTAGGCTGCAAAAAAAAAAAATAATTATCAGAGATAGCAGGAACATGAGGAGTGGCCAAATCAACAGTGTGGTACATTCTGAGAAAAACACACTGGTGAGCTCTGCAACACAAAAAGGCCTGGACGTCCACAGAAGACAACCGTGGTGGATGAACGTAGGACCCTTTCCATGGTAAAGAAAAACCCCTTCACAACATCCAGCCAAGTGAAGAACACTCTCCAGGAGGTATGCATATCATTATCCAAGTCTGGCATAAAGAGAAGACTAAACGAGAGCAAATACAGAGGGTTCACCACAAAGTGCAAACCATTCATACACCTCAAGAATAGAAAGGCCAAATTAGACGTTGCCAAAAAACATCTAAAAAAGCCAGCCCTGTTCTGGAACGGCATTCTTTGGACAGATGAAAGTAAGATAAACCTGTACCAGAATGATGGGAAGAAAAAAGTATGGAGAAGGCTTGGAACGGCTCATGATCCAAAGCATACCACATCATCTGTAAAACACAGTTGTTGGCAATGTGATGGCATGGCCATGCATGGCTTCCAATGGCACTGGGTCACTAGTGTTTATTGATGATGTGACAGAAGACAAGCAGCCGGATGCATTCTGAAGTGTATAGGGATACATTGTCTGCTCAGATTCAGCCAAATTCAGCAAAGTTGATCAGACGCGCTTCACTTTACAGATGGACAATGACCCAAAACATGCTGCGAAAGCAACCCAGGAGTTTTTTAGGCAAAGAAGTGGAATATTCTGCAATGGCCAAGTCAATCACCTTATCTCAACCCGATCAAGCATGCATTTCACTTATTGAAGACAAAACTTAAGGCAGAAAGACCCACAAACAACAACTGAAGACAGCTGCAGTAAAGGCCTGGCAAAGCATCACAAAGGAGGAAACCCAGTGTTTGGTGATGTCCATGCATACCAGACTTCAAGCAGTCATTACCTGCAAAGGATTCTCGACAAAGTATTAAAAATGAATTTTTTTTTTATGATTGTGTTAATTCGTCCAATTACATTTAAGCCCTGAAATAAGGGGAGTGTGTCTGAAAATGGTTGCGATTACTAGAAAATTCATACAATATTTTTGTTCAAACCCTTGAATTAAAGCTGGAAGTCTGCACTTCAATAGCATTTCAGTTGTTTCATTTAAAATCCATTGTGGTGGCGTACAGAGCCAAAATGGTCATAATTGTGTCAGTGTCCAAACATTGCCTCTGTAAGGAGGTAAAAACTGTGTAGATGTTAGATCAGAGCATTCTCCAGATCCACACATAAATGACTCACTGACCACAGAATCAACTTTTGCATTGGCCATCCCACTCCTCTGACCTAAGTCAAACTGAACCTGAAGAGTTGAGTCCATAAGAGTGGACCAAGAATATAAGATCCTTTGCTATCGCTAAGTGTTTTCCCACCTCATCTAACATTATAGGAGATGACTGAATGCTTTTATCTTGGCAAGGGGAGGGTGAATAAGGAGAGGGTGCAAAAAGTACTAAACGCAGGGGTTACAATAATTGTGATTTAATTCAGAAAAATACAAATATTTTTCTTTGAACAATTTTACCCACATTAGAGGTGAGATTTATCATATTCTGAATGCAGTATCAAGCTGACAAAATAAAATGCCTGTTTTCCCTTGTTTCTGATGTAAACAAAGGTGGCCAATGATTCTGGAGGGCACTGTACAGTGATGTAAAAAATATTTATCCCCTTTCTGATTATCTCTATTTAATTTTTTTTGGTCATTTTTATCCCTTAGTATCTTGATATCATAAACAAAAATGTAATAATAAATAAAGGGAATCTTTATAAAAATAACATTACAGTACAGTACAGTATTTGTATTGCATATCTTGCCATGTCCCCCTGTGAAAAGATGATTGCACCCTTAATCAATAACTGCTATGACTGCATCCAAACAATTGCTGTAATTGTTGATCAGTTTTATACTGATGTAGTTTCATACAGATTCATATTTACAAAAAAAATCAGTTTAGTGCTGCTGAAACATTTAGCACTTTCTTGCAGCCAATGTTTAATTGTATCTTAACTCTTTATATCTTAACTTGTTATATCCTCAGTTTTTAACCACAGAAGACCCCTCTTCCCGGGAAATTCATGTTTACTGCAGAGATAACATTGCCAAAATCTCATATAATGGTTGAGGTTGGACTGGGGCACAGCAGAATTGCACAGTAATCTGATCTTATGTCTTTGATTTACAGGCTCCTATATTGAAAAGCATCTAAAATGCTAATGCCAACCTTGTCTATACAAACACCACCCTAGACTTTTCATTATTATTCTGGGTAACCTCAGGGGAACATGATTCCTCTTGGCACTGTCTGTCAGGGAAGCTGTTGCTGTGTCTAGGAAGAATTGGCACTGAACCAGACCGGAGCAAAGTCCCTCAAGTCAGAGGCAAACTAATCCAAACAAGGAAATGCGTTTGATCTTTTTCTGATTCCCTCCAACCCATATCCCCCTTCTTCCTTTCCATAACCTCCTAACACACTATCACCTGAAGTGATTGGCTGAGCCCACAGGGTGTGTTTGGTCATGATCAGGAAGTGCTAGAGTGCTGTTGGCGGCACAATACAGGATTAGTGTAACCAGCATGGGGAACAAATCACAGCGGGACAACCACTGACTCATCACTATATCACTTAAGACCCAACTTATCACTGTTAAAAGTACAAGTGCACATGTGTGAATAGCATAGCCATTGGAAGTGCTAGGATATTTAGAAAAAACACCACCATCAGATCAAAATATGTAGCCAGGGTTATGTGAGTTGAAGATATCCAACTTCTCCTGTCCTAGGCCAAGGATGTTCATGCCATCTATACCAAAGCAGTTCCAAGGGATGTGATAAATGGACGTGCATATTAACAATTAAACTTTTTTAAACTATTTTCTTTCTCATTAAAATAGTAAGAAGATAAAAAAACATTCCAAGTGAACTGGCATATTTAGCTTCTTGTTGTTGTCTTCTACATCGTAATTACACTGGTACAAGCATAGATTATTAGGAGAAATCTGGCTAATCAATGGAAGATGCAATTAAAAGTTACAGAACAAGTTAAAATGAGGACAGGCTACAGCACCAAACAGATATCCTTACAATTTAGCTAATAATGTGAATGGAGTTGGTAGGGTAGGAGGCAAATGTTTTGTATTCTTAATGAGCCTATTGATAGCTAGCTATCTTATTAGCTTATCTCGGGTCGATGCAGTCTAGACCAATGTTTCCCAATCCTGGTCCTCGGGACCCAAAGGGGGGTACGTTTTTGTTTTAGCACTCACACATCTGATTTAAATGTTGCCCTACCACTTACAGACTTGATTGACATAATCTACCTATCATTAGGTCTTTAATTTGAATCAGGTGTGTGAGTGCTAGGGCAAAAACAAAAACATGCACCACTTTGAGTCCCGAGGACCAGGATTGGGAAACACTGGTCTAGACAGACTGAACCGACAGACAGTCATAAGGTAGTTTACTAGGCCACTGTGAGTTGATTTCATTGCTATGTCTCTCCAGTTCCCCTCATCACTGAGATGTATCCAGAACAAGTGCTTGAAGTGGGCCAGTACTCACTGGTATGCAGTACGCTGTGGAGTAACAGATGTTTCTGTTGCATACTGGCACACCTCATAAGTTCCAGGTACTCTTCGTAGCCCATCTACATTACAATGAGTCTAATAAAATGACATGGACCTGGCCATTTCTCAATACCAACAAAGGATAAAATCGCATATTGATAAACAGCCTATAGCCTTGCTGTCCTGGATTACCTTAACTTAGTGGGTAATGAAGTTTAGCTAATTGAATCGCCATGTACTGCTACCAAACAACCTTTTGCTGAGAGCCCCTAAACTCTGTTACCCAGGGTGGACTGTGTGACGCAAGTCATCAGCAGCTGTAAAGTGTTTTGCTCTCCATCACTGCCACGTTAGCCTGGCTACAGAAGGGCAAGAGAACTCTCAGAGTCATGCAAATCAATGAGTGTGTCAATTACCCAACAAGATAACCTAAAAAAAACACTTTTGCAGGCCTGCTAAAAATCCCTTGAATTCAAGGCCACCTGCAGAGCTAACTGCTAACTAATTTCCTTTGTATGTCCCTCTTCCTTCACAAAACAGACACATTATATTTTGAACAAAAGCAATATCTCCTAATATAATTTAATCAGTGTAAAAACGTGTAATGTAATACTTAATAGTTTGCCGCTCAATTCAGATGCCAACATGTGAATAAGGGGACTACTGGCACATTTTTTTCCACTTCAAGCACTTTCCAGAAAGCCCCCCTCCCTGATGTCTGCTTCTATGCTGTTCATGCAATGCAACTTCAGCTAAATATTTTTCTTCCTACTAATGCTGCGTTAGGTATTTGTTATTTTTTTATGACTGGGACATGTGGTAGTTTTGTGAGAACTGTACTATAATTCTATTCTAGTATTTATAAATACTTCTTATATATATATATATATATATATATATTGTAAATGATTGCAAAGCCTTTTACACCCCTCATTCCACCACAGAAAACCCCAAGTATTTAAATTTGTAAGATCATATGAATATAGAGCACAACATGTCATGCACAACATGTTGGGGTTTGGCTTTAAAATGTGAATGCAAAAAAACTCTTTTACCTATTATTAAATATAGTGGTGGATCTTTGATGTCATAGGCAAATTTAGTTTTCCCTTGTCTTGGAGCACTTTTTGACAATTTAGCTCTACTACACATGGAGCTAAATTGCCTGGCCAAAAGCATTGTATCAATGATGTTCTAACTGTTACACCAGAAACCAAAGTATCCTAACCGTATAAATAAATCTTCATAGGTTCTGTACTGTATGTAAGCTTTATATAGTTGCAAGATAAAATTAAAGCTAAGAAAAAAAAAAAACTTTGGCAATTCTTGAGCTTGGACATAATATGGAAAGTAAAGCATTTTTTGAGGCTGATGTTTTTTCAGATTTTGTCAGATCCCATTTGTAATTCAGGCCATGCTTCATCCCAACAACTCCCAGTGGACTTGGGACAGTCGATGTTGAGATGTGTTCTCCTAAGTGAGTTCTCGCTCAGCCAGGAAGTTTAGATCACAACCACCAGCCTTCAACCTCTTTTGAGCTCACTGACGCCCAATCCACCACAGTGTCCAGTGTCGGATCTCACTGTATAGACAGTATTCGAATAACTGCCGGTCATTTTAATTTTGTTGTTGTTGACCCCGACAAAGGAAATCAGTCAGTTGCTTTTCTTGTTCAAATGCATATTGTATTAAATAATCATCACTGGGGGCAATGGGGATCATTTATTGAAAATAAACCTTGATGAATCAAAAAGGTTTTCCAGTAGAAATATGCTGCATTTCATGGTGAGGGGCTAAATTGAATCATACTCTGAGGGAATATGGTATACTCAGGAATTCAATTTTCTGGTCATTAAAAAGCAATCCACAAAAAGGCAACACTAATCAAAAACTGTTGGATAATTTCAACTCACTGAAGCTTTGAGAATCCGTTTGAATATTTAAGTGCTGGGCTGAGTCATGTGAGAGTTGGGAGGGAAAACCAATCTTCTGAGTCCATCCAGTAACTTGCATAAAACGATCCCTGTGATTTGTACACCAGTTTATATATTGCCCATAGAGGCTTTAACTTTCAGAAACATGAAAAACATGTCAAAGAGATCTATCATTTGCAAACAAACTATTTTGCTGTTTTAAATAACCAAGAAATCAGAAGATCACTATCTGGACCAGAAATAATTGAAGCAAGTGTGTTAGGTCTACTGTAGCCAGAAACAAAATCTGCACACCACCTCTCTAGGACTTGAACTCTACTACACTATCTACAACTTTTGCCAAGTTATGGATGGGGTAAACACTTTTTATTGGGTATCATTAGCTGACAGTAAAATTAAAATAAAATGTACCACTGACTAGTTAGCCAGTGCTGTGTTCATAATACACAATGGTGTGCATGTATTTCAATGCTCTAAATTGAGCTAGGACACACCAATTAACATTCATACACTACCCTGTTTCTGCAAAAGTAGGATGTGAGTGGTTTAAATCTTACAGATAATTAAGTTGTTCAGTCAGCATGTTAAATTTAAAGCAACGGTTAAAGCCAGATAGCAAAAGTCAACCGTTTTAAATACCTAATTAGTTATATATACTTTCTCTATCTGTGATGTCGCAATTTTAACCATCAAAGCATTTGTTAAATTACTCAATTTATGCAAACTGCAATTCAAGTGTAGGTTAAATCATTATGCTTCCCACTGTAGCAATCCACTAAAAAAGTGTGACCATGTGGATCAGTGGTCTCCATTTTTCACAGAATGAAGGCCATATTAGTAAAATGAGACCCAGCAGTGTGAGAAAGTGTTCTGTGTTTACTTTTCCAGTAGTGTCATTCCCTCTGCTCTGTGTGTAGAAGAATAGAAAGGAGTTCTCAGCTACCCTTATTTCCAGGAAAACTATAATAAGTTAGACTTTTCCTATACGGGACATCGAGACCTCCAGTTCCAGTAAAACCACTGGCACTGCATTCTGTTGTCAACGGAATGCCAAATGATTATTACAACAATTTTTTTTTCGTGTAATACTATACTTTCTTGAGATTCAGAGTACTTCATGCAAAACAATGTAATAACTTTATACAGAAAGTTTCAGCATCGATTTAATGATCAGTAATTAAGGTAATATGGTTTCAGACTGGCAACGTGGATGTAGCAAATCCACTTTGGCATGCAATGTTAGCTGAGAAGCAACGTTTAGTTTACGTAAACAGAGAAAGCTAGTTGCTCTTTCTTTCAGTAAATAGCCAATTATTTTATTTTAAACTTGACAATTTTCATAATTTTGGCTCTGTACAGCGCCACAATGGATTTCAGATGAATCAACCAAGATGCAATTGAAGTGCAGACTTTCAGCTTTTATTCAAGGGGTTGAATTGAAAATATCGTATGAAACGTTTAGGAATTGCAACCATTTTCATACACAGTCCCCTTATTTCAGGGGCTCAAATGTAATTGAGCAAATTAACACAATCATAAACAAAATGTTCATTTTTAATGTCATCACACTACCTCCACCGTGTTTTACAGATGATTTGGTATGCTTCGGATAATGACCCATTCCAAGCCTTCTCCATACTTTTTTCTTCACATCATTCTGGTACAGGTTGATCTTAGTTTCATCTGTCCAAAGAATGCTGTTCCTGAACTGGGCTGGTTTTTTTAGTTGTTTTTTGGCAAAGTCTAATTTGGCCTTTCTATTCTTGTGGTTGTATGAATGGTTTGCACCTTGTGGTGAACGCTCTGTATTCGCTCTCGTGAAGTCTTCTCTATATGGCAGACTTGGATATTGACATGCCTACCTCCTGGAGAGTGTTCTTCACTTGGCTGGATGTTGTGAAGGGTTTTTTCTTGGAAAGGGTCCTACGATCATCCACCACTGTTGTCTTCCATGGACGTCCAGGCCTTTTTGTGTTGCAGAGCTCACCAGTGTGTTCTTTTTTTCTCAGAATGTACCAAACTGTTGATTTGGCGACTCCTAATGTTCCTGCTATCTCTCTGATGGATTTTTTTTGCAGCCTAAGGATGGCCTGTTTCACTTGCATTGAGAGGTCCTTTGACCGCATGTTGTGGGTTCACAGCAACAGCTTCCAAATGCGAATGCCACACCTGGAATCAACTCCAGACCTTTTACCTGCTTAATTAATGAAGGAATAGCCCATACCTGTTCATGAAACAACTTTTGAATCAATAGACCAATTACTTTTGGTCCCTTGAAAAAGAGGGGGGCTACAGATTAAAGAGCTGTAATTCCTAAACCCTTCCTCCAATTTGGATGTGAATACCCTCTGATTAAAGCTGAGAGACTGTACTTTAAGCCCATTTTCATTATTTAACTGTGACTTGAATATATTTTTGTGAACAGCCAAAATAACAAAACTTATGTCAATGTCCAATGTTATTTTCTGACCTAACCGTATACAGTATGTGCATAAACCTGTAACAGCATGCACTAAGGATGTAGACAGTAAGAACCTCGCTAAATAAAAACTGTATTGAGTCAAATGAGCTACTACTGTAATCCTATAGGGCAAAAACATGCAGTCATCTTGATTAAAATTAGAGGCTATTTACACCATTCCATTATTAACTCTTGAAATTTCTAACCCAGCCTCTTGGGAGGTGGCCCAGTAAGCCTCCAACAGCCTCAGGCTAATTTTCCTTAAGTTGTCAATGGAAATAGAGGAGCCAGATAAAGTATACCCCAACAGATAGCTGATGCACACGATAGTGCAGACCTGAAGCATACTGTGTTCTGATATCTTCTTTTAATTTTGGCCTTGCAATCACATTTTTAGCAGCTATAAAGAATTCATGAGGATGTCAGTCTAGCACATACTGGCTTGTGTCAGTTTTTGCCTATTCTGTAGTGTGAATCAGTCAAGAATGAATCTGTTACTCAACAGTGCAGGTTTCTCTTGAAAACACAGAGGTCCTTGTAGGATTCCAGCACTACAGTAGCAGCACAGTGTATTGTGAGTACTGTGAATTTAGCCTGTTATTGCCGCAAACATTTTATCGATCCTATACGAAGCCAGCAACTTTATCAACAGAGAAAAAAAAAATATTATATTTTGATGATGGATGCACCTGTCTGCAGGAGAAAAAAAAACAAATGTCAACACATTTGAGGCTAGAAATCTTCCCTCGAATGTCAGTGATCGTATCTTAATGCTAACCACCTCATTTGCTATATATTCCCATGTATTAACAATAAAAAAATGTCATACACATAATGTTGATTTTCTCTCCCTAAGTCACTTTTATTATGTATGTTCACAGTACTTTAATAGGCTCTTACATACAATGAGGCTGAACCCACTGCATTGCGTATTAACTCATACACTAGGTATGAACCGCATTAGATTTGGTAACAATGCTAGCTCTTCTCACACATTCGAAAACGGAGTAAAAACTTGATCAGGCGACTATTCTGCTCAGGCACAAAACAGGTAACACAACAATTTCATGAGTGTGGGAAGGCGGTGGTTGAAACTTCAAATGAGAAATGTGCGCATAAAACATCAGTTGTTTTCTCAAGTGCTAGCAGAAAGGCAGCAATGTTCCCTTCCTCTGCATGTTTAATTTCCAATACCTTCAGTGTAAATTGTCATAAGAAGTAGCACAGACGTCTTAACTGAAGCCATTTAATGATTGCGGAAGTAGCCGTCTGGCTTGATTGACTAGCCTTGCTAAGTTGGGTCCAACTGATTGAAATGTAATTAGCAGACCTGAACAAAACAAAGTAAGGCAGCCCCAGCCCTCCTTTACAGTGAGACAGCTTGAAGATCCCTTCAAGCTCATTCACAATGGAAGATCAAGAATGCCAATTGTCCATCACTAATAATCATATGGTAATTGCCTCTCTTTAAAAACCCACTGCACTGAAGACCTCATGTCCTTTCATTCATTTTCTTTTTAAAGCCCTCTCTTTACCTCCATGGAACGAGAGAAGGGTGAGAGAGAGAAGGGTAGAGGGAGAGAGAGAGAGGAGAACAATGGAAAAGGAGTGAAAATGATAGCAGGCACAAATTAGCTGAAAGACATCGGGAGAGTGCAAATGATCCTAACTTAGAACGCGAGAGGAAGAGACTGAGAGGTGGAGTGCAAGAGGCAACAATCCCCTGTGTTTCAGCAAGTGGTTAATAGGAGAAACCGAGGACCAAATAAAAACACAACAATAAATGCCATGCATAAATAAATGATGAACTAAAACAGTCGGTGATTGGATTTGCTGCTGAGAGAGGGGGAATAAGAGGGAGGAGAAATCGGATGGAAACAAGGCTGAGGGGGGTGATGGTGGAGGAGGGGGGTTGGCTAACTAATGTAGCTTTAATGAAGCCACTATCAAACAGATCATTCATCATAATGCCGTGACTCTTCATTTGCAAGACAGTATGGCTGCCGCAGTGCGTTGAAGGAAGCTAGCACATTAGCGATTGCCTTAGCACCACTGCTGGGCCCAGCACTCCAAGGCAGGAGGAGGAGGATGCTAATGGCAGAGAAATTGATTTGATCCTAAATCACAGTGTGCATAGTAATTAGGGGGACAGTAGGGGGACAGGGATAGTCAGTACATATCATAATGAGCTCTCTCTCATGGGGTGTTAAAAGAAGTTCACTTACTTAGGTTACACCAAGCAGGAAAAGAGAAATTTGAAGAAGGTTGATGCTAGCTAGGATGAGACGCTAGCCACCAACAGTGAGATGCGGCAATATCATTATAGTGTAATAAGACCGCCCAGTATCACCCTAAAAATGGCTAATGTGGGTGCAGGCTTTTGTTCCAGCCAGGCAGTAACACTACTCATTTTACTACTATTGTAGCATATCAGGCTTCTTATAATAAGTTAAATCAGGTGTGTTACCGCTTGTACAGCCAAGTGGCCTGCACTCATTGTTAAATAATGCAAATATATGACAATACGCTGTATATACATCATCATGAATATATAGACGGGTGGATGTGCTCTGCACAAGTATGCCCACACCATCTACTGGCTCGTTTGGAAATATGGAGTGCATGCAGTTGTTTTATACAGTATGATGCAGTACTGCATAAACAAACCACTTATTATGGTGAAAAAAGTTATTTTACCAAGTAATAGAACATAGGCTTTCACCAAATTGATATGAGTTTCATGGTTTGTGTTTCCAGATGTGGATTACTGCATTAAATTACTGATGGGAAGACAGAGATAACATTGTACCACAAAACTGAATCTCATTAGCGGTAGAAAATGATGATGATGATGACTCCTTGGGTTTAAATTATGTTTTCACAAATACTGGCACAGATACAGCCCACAATTGTTGGGGATGATTCTGATAATTCTCCTCAATACCAATTCATCAATTGAATAAAAAAGTAAAATATTTTGGGGGGTATGTTTATGCATTTATTGACATGACAGTTTGAAGGGGAGGGCAGGGATACAGGTATGTAAAGGGAAGTAGGTTTGCCACAGACCTGGAATGGAGGGCAGAATGTAATTTTATCGCTGGGCGATTGGTCAGCCATGTTGCTTGAATTATTTACATGCTGGTCTGAGGTTACTGGTACAGTGTTTTGAAAAGATAGCTAGGGAGAAACATGCAGCAAACAAACATGCACATGGGAATGGAAGGCCGAAACACGCCCACTGGAATGGAAGGCCAAAACATGCTCATTGGAATGGAAAGCCGAAACACGCCCATTGGAATGGAAGGCCGAAACACGCCCATTGGAATGGAAGGCCGAAACACGCCCATTGGAATGGAAGGCCAAAACACGCCCATTGAAATGGAAGGCTGCAACATGCACAATGGCAGTATTAACGTATGCACCAACAAACGCACAACCGATGCGCGCCCAGTGGCAGCACTGACACCCATCACACTGACGAAATGGATGGGTAAAGTGCTCTCACTGGCAGTAGTGACATGTACATCCATTAACAGAGGTCAAACTGTAAAAATGAATCTCAGAATCTCATCAGCGGGTGCCTACGAACCGGGGGGGGACTACTGCACCCCCCCTCAAACCTACTTCCCACAGCTATGTGAGGGGAGACTTGGAAGAAGGCCATAGACATTTGAATGGTCTCATTAGGCTACACCACCCGGATTAGCTTACCCAGCAAATTGCTTGGTACAAGATAACACACGAACGAAGAACACAGAAATCAGAACCTCTGGGAAGGGATTTGACCGACAGTATAGGCTACAGATCGTTCTTAAGAATTATCTGAAGGTTGGGTAAACCAAGTAACTTAAATCACACAAGATCAGGTTAATTGCAGCCTATACAATAAACAGCCATGTCTCACGTACCCACATAATTTAGAAATCTATCTAAATTTTTTTTTAGTTAGACAAGGCACACATAATTAGGCTATTATGTTACAATACGATATTCAAGATAATTAAGCTTAGCCTGCATTACTACGATGTGATTTTTTTGTTTGCATCATTCCATAATGATGTGTATTTAGTATTTTAACCCACAACCTATTTGTTGTCCAACCGACCTAGCTTGCTATTTTTCTGAAAATGGTTACAAAACCATTTCTAAGGCTCTGGGGCTCCACTGATCAGAGCCATATTGTACAAACTGAAAAAGTTGACACAGTAGTGAATCCTCCCAGGATTGACAGTCCTGCCAAATACTCTCCAAGAACATGGCATGAAATCATCCAGGAAGTCACAAAGAACCCTACAACATTATCCTCATTCCTCACCTTAGCTATGGGCAGTGTTCATGACCAACCTCAGAAAGACACTGGGCAAAAACAAACAAAACATTTCACAATAAAAACTTCATACCTACTGTAAATGTCACAGCCAAACATAGTGGTGATAGTTTCATGGATTGGGGATGCTTTGCTACAAAAATATTACCTGGACAACTTCCCATCATTGAACAAACCATGAATTCTGCTTTGTGACAGAGAATTTCTCAGGTGAATGTCAGGCCATTCGTCTGTGAGCTGAAGTTGAATACAGCAAGACAATAATCCAAAACACAATAAAGGCTATATCAGAATGGCTAAAGTACAAGACATTTTGGAATAGCTTAGTCCAAGTCCCGAACAAAACCCCTGTGAAATGCTGTGACAGGACTTTCAAAATCCTGTACATGTCAAAACCCCTGTGAAATGCGGTTTTCAAAACCCTGTACATGTCACTGAGTTACAGCTGTTCTGAATGGAGGAGTGGACCAAAATTCCTCCACGGCACTGTGAGAAAAGACATAAACACCTTCCAGCTCTAGCCATGATTGGGTGAGATATTAAAGTCGTATCGCTGGTCGATTCGTCTGACATGTTTTTTTTATTATTTACATGCTGGTCTGACTGTACTGGTACTGTGTTTTGGAAAGATAACTAGGGAGCAACAAGCAGCAAACAAATAAATCCAATAGCGAAGTGGATCGCTTTTGCTTCCCTGCAAATTAACCTTGTGGAAGATAATAGCCTGAGCGATATCAACCGGATTCCATCAAATAACTCAACATATGAGTTATCATCAAAACAGCCCTCTTCATTATGATACAAAAGATGTACAAAAATGAGAGAGCTAAGAAACTGGAAGACTTGAAAAAATAAATTGGCTGTTGCCCTCATTGGAGAATTCAGGAAATCAATAAGTAACCGTAAATTACTCTGGGTTGTAAGCGCACTACATCGTTGACAATTGGAAGTTGCATTCACAGCTCTGACCATCATGAAACAGAAGGCACAATCCAAAAACATGTGCTGAACATTTCATGAATGTAGCAAAGCAGTGCAACATTGAACACAAATTGCTTTGTGTGTGTGTGTGTGTGCGCACAGGAGAAAGTGCAAGCGTGCATGTGTGTTCAAACTTAAACAACATTGCTCAGAGGAAGTTGGCCTACCTTAACATTTGGAATCACAAAAGTAATAAATGACAGTGAACTTTTGTTGTACACAAAGGCATTAAAAAATTCATATACCGATTATTTGTGTTTTTCTGTTCCTTAAAATAAAACACAGCATGTCTTTAACATATTGCCCTGGTTTTATTATTGATGTTATTATTGCCCAGTGAGGATTTCACTTATTTGTAGTGCATTAGATCTATTCATAGAATTAGCTCTGTTCCACATGACCATTATTGATGGGTAAATAAAGAGAAGCTTTAAGGAAAGACAGAGTGAGTATGTATCTGTCAGAGTGAGAGAGAGAAACAAAAGCTTTGGTCATACTGGATCAGCAGACCGTGACATAGTAGGGAGTCGCAACACCACCGCATAAAGATTGCAATAGAGACTGCTCAGCACTCAAAACCCCCTGACATGAAGAAGACAAATTTATGTAAAAACCATGCAAAAAAAAAAGCCACAACTTCATCATTTTCGATCATTTGACTATAAACGGATGGTTTGGGGAGCAAAACACAAACCAAAAAATTCCATTCCTAAAAAATGCTCACACTGTCCTGCCAGCATGGTGTTTCTTTGTTGTATGCCTGTCACTCTGCCACTCCCTATCCTACAACAGTTAGTTCTGTTCCACAATTTGCGTGCATGCATCTTCTATTGTGGGTCCTAAATGAACATGACTAAGCATCATTAATTGACCAGCTTGTTTTCCCAAGTGATAATTGGCCATGGACCATCAACCTCTTGGGTGTCGACAAGGTAGTACCCTCCAGATTTGTTAGTTTCGGCTGGTCCATTACCCCCTGGTGTGTGCGTGTGTGTGTGTGTGTGTGTGTGTGTGTGTGTCTGTGTGTGTGTGTCTGTGTGCGGGTGTGTGTTTGTATGTTGTGGTGTGTGGGTGTGTATCAAAGCATTGGATTATGATGTGTGACAGAATTAATGAACTAGAGAAAACAGTATCTTGCTGGTATTCTTGTAATCAATTAAAGACAATCTGCTTGTCCAAGGGCAGAGTCAGAGGGCAGGCCAATCATGCTATTTTGCTGTCACCAGACTTAAATCCGCATGGATTGAACATGTACTGTATTGCCAGTACCTTCTGATGGTGTACGTATGTTGCTGGGATTACAGTGATAGTGTTGTGTGCCACAAAGAGAGAGTGAAGAAGAGGTAGAGAAAGGGAAGAGCGACAGATAACAAGAAATAGAGACGACAGAGAGAGGGAGAGACAACGAGGAAACAGCAGCTAAATCAGAATGGGGTCTAACAGTGACACAGGCCTTAAGCCTGGCTGACACCTGACATGTTTAATCTCCAACCCCGTCACGTCCCTCTTCCACACCACACCTCCTCCCCACCGCCACATTTGCCACCACAGGAATAAAAATGACATTGTGTCAAGATAAGAGGAATAATCCCAAAACCAGAGGCTCGAACATCTGCCGGAAAGAAATGCGGGACAAAAAAAAAGCCCAATAAAAATTCCAGTGGCTCAAAAGCGGTAGTCTTTTCCCAACTCAGATCTAGCTGTATCACTGATGCAAAGGCGACCTCAAATCCTTTACAAGCCAATTATAGTTATAAGATGTACTGGGCATGGGGCTAGGGCTGGCCACTCACTCATGAACCGTGCTGCTTAATCCAAAAAGAGGAACTAATAGGAAATGTGAAAATAGAATACACACTTGAGTAAGTTTGGATGGATTTAGGCAGGATTAATGAACTGCCATCTTCACTGTCAATATGTTAGGGAGCACAATCCCTTACTAGCCTCTGTCGGTCACTCAGACACACACACGCACAGATGCGTCCGTATACACGCAAAAACACATACATGAAAAACACACAAACACACGGACAGAAGCACGCAATTGCACACACAAACACACACAAAAAATCAAATGAAATGTCTTTCTCACCTAAATCAGTGCAAGATGGTTTTGGTACAGGTCCATGGCACATGATAAAGATAAGAGGAAATAATAACTGATTAGATACAACATGTCAATGAAAATAATACATCTAATATATCACCAAAATATAATCACAAATGAGAGCTCAAAAATGGAATAAAAGTACCATGTCAAACAACCAACAGAACATACTGTACTCAATATGTAAATAATAAACATCTGGATTCTCTCAATCTCTCTTTCTCTCGCACACACCTTACATCCTCTACTCCAGCCCACCCTCCCACATTCTTAAGGTGCCAACATGATCGAAAATGAGTAATTTGCCCCCCTAATTTAATCTGTGCGTTCATCTATTGTTCCCCTTTCACTGGAAGCCGGTGAGTATTGACACCGTGCAAGTTCTTCAGACACGCACACAAAGGATGGCCCGTTGCTCCGCCAGTAAGGAAGCTAACTGAGGTCCCTTCCTGCTGCAGAGGCACCGTGTCGCCCCAAGCTAGCTGTTCTGCA
Organism: Esox masquinongy; assembly: GCA_016801175.1. Classification (NCBI taxonomy): domain Eukaryota; kingdom Metazoa; phylum Chordata; class Actinopteri; order Esociformes; family Esocidae; genus Esox; species Esox masquinongy. Next base: position 72,994 of record JACXGI010000025.1, read on the forward strand.
CACGGGGACCCACTCTGCAATCACATCCAGCACAGCAGTCACACTCCACAGGGTTACAGACAGACAGACATAAAGAGAAAGGTCAGAAATGGAGTGGGAGGGTTAGATGGAGGTAGAGAAGAAATGAATGGAACGAAAGAGCTGAAGGGAGAAGAAGGTTGAGAAATGAAAGACGTGTTTAGAGAGAGATAAAGCGAGCAAAATAATGAGACAATCTGCACATAGTCTGCCCCTTTAGACTATTGGGATGTACCCAGAGGAGACTATTACCACACTGTCAGAGCAGAGGGCAAGTCCCAGAACCCAAATGGATGACTAGCTGTGTTAATTCATGTCATGCATAGAGGAAAGGAAAACGGGAGATAGGGATGCCAGGAATGCCATTTTTATTCCCTGAAGTCCCACTGTCAGACAGATCTGAATGTATGGATTATAAGATTTAGGCCTTAAAGGCCATGTATTATTACAATCTCCACCATGGACAGCCAAAAGAGGACTGACCATAACAAGGAGCCAGATTCCTCTTCTCTGCCTAGGTTCCTACCTTTCTAGGGAAACCCTGTGTTACAACAGGTTATTACTTGCCCTTTGGAGTTGTAGGCACTATGTATAAACCAGAGATGTAAAAATTAGCTTAATAAGATACATTATTGATCATAGCGATGTACAGCTAGGTAGCATGTATTTTGGTCTCCAAGCGGAACATGTGACTGAAGATGATGGACTCATTTGATAAACCCCAAACAAAAGATGAGAAACTGCAGTTGCCTGTGATATTTTGATAATTGCAGAAAAAATGTGTACTGCAGTTGAGCAGGCCTATGCTGTATTTTTTTGGGTGCACTATTCTATTGCACTCAGACCGCAATCTTCGATTACATTTGCCCTGGCTAGTCAGGAGAAAATGTTCATGCTCAAGTTTTTTGGTGCCGAGACAGTTTAAAATTTGATGAAAAAAAATAATGTTTTGTTCAATACAGGCTTGTATGTAAGAAAGAATAACCTTAAAGGACTTGCAGGAATTTTTAAATCACTTAATGAATCACAATGCAAGCATCTTTCATACATATTTAAAAAGAAATACTGGACACCGAACATTATTTAAAGCAGTTGTGATTCTGATCAACACTGAACAAAATCTTTGCTTTCTTAAATTAGGTTCAGCCAACATTAGCATTTAAACCAAGAAAATAGTAAGAGTTATTGAAGCATGCTTAAAATATATTTATTTTAAACCACATGATTTATAAACAAACATAACCAACGAATACAAAGATGGCCTGAAGTCTGTGACCCATAATTATCACTAGATGCTGGGAATTTTCCCTCGCAAGGCCTGTACTGCTGAAAAACTCACTTCCTGCTTGTTTCGGCACATTTTTGCTTTGAGTTTGGTCTGTGAAAGGAATGCTCAATTGAATTCAGATCAGGTGATTGTGTTGGCCAGCCAAGAACATTACATATTTTAACAAAAAAAAAAAAATGTAATGTTGCCATGGCATTGTGCTTTGTGTCGCTGTCCTGCCACAGTCCAATGAATTTAGAGGCATTTGGCTATATTTCAGCTGACAAGATGTTCCCATTCACATCAGAATTCACCCTGCTGCTACTAATCTTCAAAGACAAGTGAGCCAGAGTCAGTTGGAGACATACACTACTGGTCAAAAGTTTGGTGTCACTTAGAAATATCCTTGCTTTTGAAAGAAAAGCTATTTTTGTTGTCCATTAAAACAACATCAAATTGATCAGAAATACATAGTAGACATTGTTAACGTTGTAAATGACCATTGTAGCTGGAAACAGCAGATTTCATATAGAATATCTACATAGACATAGAGGGGCCATTAACAGCAACCATCAGTCCTGTCTTCCAATGGCATGTTGTTTGTTAATCCAAGTAAAAACATTTTAAAAGTTTAACTGATCATTACAAAACCCTTTTGCAATTACGTTAGCACTGCTGAAAACTGTTTGCTGATTAAAGCAGCAATAAAACTGGCCTTCTTTAGACCAGTTGAGTATCTGGAGAATCAGTAAGTGTGGTTTCGATTACAGGCTCAAAATGGCCAGAAACAAAAAACTTTCTTTTGAAACTCATCAGTGTATAGTATTCTTGTTCTGAGACATAGGTGTGTCAATTTTCAGGGCCCCCATCCTGATAATATGTATTACTTCATACTGTCGAGAGTAGCCTGAGGAATATCTTTGATTTGCAGTAGAGTAACTACTTTTTGTAGAATACACAACAGTGGAGCATTTTCTATATGCATTCAGTGTATATGAGTTTTGAATTGTAGTTAAATATTTGCTTATTGCAGTGGGGGCCAACATTATTCTTAAATCATAAGGATCCACAGTGGTCCTCGTCTTTCTATTCCTTACCATCTCTCTCACACTCCTCCCTCTCTCTCTTTCCTCCCTCTGTTTCATTCTAGATTTGCACATCTCCTCCCCTTTCCAATCTTTTGACCCACCTCTCCTCACACTCTCTCCCAGCGCTTCTCCCTTCTATTGGCTTCTCATCTCTTCCCCTAAGCTCAGACCCCCCCCCCCTTTCTTCCCCATCTCGTGGGGTTGAAGGGGTGGTTATGTTGAGTGAATGGACGTGTGGCCAGCCCCCATGTCCTCTACTGTAACCATTCCGCCTCTTTGTCTTTCATTTGTAACACTTCATCTAGCACAGGGAACATAGTGCAGCTTCACTTGAATTAGCCTGTCAATCCATCACCACACCCTAACCCCCTAACGTATGCTACATAAGGGATGTGTGGGTTGTCTGTTTGTGTGTGTGTTTGTAACTGAAGCACCTGCCTAACCTGCACCAACAATAATCCATATTTTATAGTCACTGAGAACTCTCCTTTTAGCCATGGTTGCACGAATAATGAGCAACGGGTCCTGCCCAACATTTTCATGCATGCATGATAGGATGTAAATTCCATACCAGTGTGTGATCACATGCTTAAAATTGACTTTTTGTCTCTAATACAGTATACTCAATTGTTTATTACCCGAATGTCCTCATGCTCTTCAAACCTCCAGGCTCTCTCTCCATCCTTTGTGTTTGTTCCCTCCTGTCCTGTCCTGTCCTGTACTACAGCTCTAACAACAATAAGTCATGTCTCTTTGGTGATAATCCAGGCACATAAGACACAATGCCTTCTAAATGCACGCAATACCCATCGCTATATCCTTGTTTGCACAATTGATTTTCCAACAGATACGATTCCTCTTTTTTCATTTGTCTGTAACATGTTACGTTCTTAGAATACTGAACTAATAAACCTGAACCATGGTGGTCTCAGCTTCAGAGGTAGCAACCAGTACATGTTGTATATGGTACCCTTAATGTATGGCCCAACCAGTACATGTTGTATATGGTACCCTTAATGTATGGCCCAACCAGTACATGTTGTATATGTTACCCTTAATGTATGGCCCAACCAGTACATGTTGTATATGTTACCCTTAATGTATGGCCCAACCTGCTTTTAGGACATCCCACTGCATCAGACTTAATAGCTGGAAACAACTATCCTAAGAGTGAGAGTGGGAAAGAGACAGAAAGGGAGAGAGAGAACAAAATAGACCTTTTCCCTCTAACAAAGACAAGTAGTTGAGCTTCTCTAAATGAAAGTGAAGGTGGGCAAAAGTGCAGCAATTCACCCAGTCTTCTTCTATTGTTAAGACAAACATTCTCCTTTTCAGGACCCAAATGGAACTGTACTTCAGTCAACAAAAACAATTGTAGAATCTGAGTGAGAGAGGTTACCATAGGGAAAGGGTCTCATCATAGCCTTTTAAACATACACTGATCAGCCATAACATTATGACCACTGACAGGAAGTAAATAACACTAATAATCTCGTAATCATGGCACCTGGTTAGTGGGTGGGATATATTAGGCAGCAAGGGAACATTCTGTCCTCAAAGTTGATGTGTTAGAAGCAGGAAAAATGGGCAAGCGTAAGGATCTGAGCGACTTTGACAAGGGTTAAATTGTGATGGCTAGACGACTGGGTCAGATCATCTCCAAAACTGCAGCACTTGTGGGGTGTTCCTGGTCTGCAGTGGTCAGTACCTATCAAAAGTGGTCCAAGGAAGGAGAAGTGGTGAATTGGCAACAGGATCATGGATGGCCAAGGCTCATTGATGAATGTGGTGAGCGAAGGCTGGCCCGTGTGGTCTGATCCAACAGACGAGCTACTGTAGCTCAAATTGCTGAAAAAGTTAATGCTGGTACTGATAGAAAGGTGTCAGAACACACAGTGCATCACGGTTTGTTGCGTATGGGTCTGCATAGATGCAGACTAGTCAGGGTGCCCATGCTGACCCCTGTCACTGTCGAAAGCGCCTACAATGGGAACATCAGCATCAGAACTGGATCACGGAACAACGGAAGAAGGTGGCCTGTTCTGATAAATCATGTTTTCTTTCACATCACGTGGATGGCCGTGTGTGTGTGCACGTTGCTTACCTGGAGAACACATGGCACCAGGATGCACTATGGGAAGAAGGCAAGCTGGCGGAGGCAGTGTGATACTTTGGGCAATGTTCTGCTGGGAAACCTTGGGTCCTGCCATTCATGTGGATGTTACTTAGACATGTACCACCTACCTGAGCATTGTTGCAACGGTATTCCTTGATGGCATTGGCCTCTTTCAACAGGATAATGTGCCCTGCCACAAAGCAAAAATGGTTCAGGAATGGTTTGAGGAACACAACAATGAGTTCAAGGTGTTGACTTGGTCTCCAAATTCCCCCAGATCTCAATCCAATCGAGCATCTGTGGGATGTGCTGGACAAACAGGTCCAATCCATGGGTGCCCCACCTCGCAACTTACAGGACTTAAAGGATCTGCTGCTAACGTCTTGGTGCCAGATACCCCAGCACACCTTCAGAGGTCTAGTGGAGTCCATGCCTTGGTGGGTTTGGGCTGTTTTGGCAGCAAAAGGGGGACCTAAATAAATATTAGGCAGGTGGTCATAATGTTATGGCTGATCGGTGTACATAATGGGGGTGCACAACTAATCAAAATATAATCGAAATTGCGATATTGACATGTGCAATATCCAAATTGCCAATCGTGATTTTCAGCTCCAAAAAAGGTGAGGCAACGGGCATGCATCGTAAATCCCTAATTGTTTTTCTTGCAGGTGCTGTAGATATCTTTGTAGATTACTTAAATACATACCTGGACTAATTTTGTTTTAATACTTGATGGTTTTTCGATGTTAGTTCAAATTAACACTGCTAGTGAAGACGTCTGCTTCAAGTTAGCGAGTGGCACTGAGAAACATTGCCCCACATACACAGCAGCATGGTTATTAAAAGTTTCGGCTTCAATGTCGGTGGCTACAAACACATTAAATATGGGAGAACATATATCTCAAAGGTTGAGAAATTTTGCCTATCCAGCTATGGCAATGACACAAACATTTGCAGCAAACGCCATTGCATTAAATGAGCAGTTAAACGAATAGTTCGACACAAATTGGTAGTGTAAAATATAAAACACTGAAATTTAACTCGGTTTGTATTCAGTTTAATAGCACATTATGTAGGCTATGATCTCTATTTTAAGTGAGATTATCTACGCTGCATATATATACACACACACACACACACACACACACACACACACACACATATATATATATATATATATATATATATACACACACAGCTCTGGAAAAAATTAAGAGACCACTGCACCTTTTTCTTTCCTTTCCAAAAAAGTCGAAAAGGAAGGTTTTGAGTGAGGAACAGAAGGGTTCAAATTAAGAGACCACTGCAAATTGAACGCTTCTGTTCATCACTCAAAACTTTCCTTTTCAACTTTTTTGGAAAAGAAAGAAAACGTGCAGTGGTCTCTTAATTTTTCCAGAGCTGTATATCTACAGAATATATACGATAGATAGATAAGATAGATAGATGGACAGACAGACAGACAGATAGGGCTGTTTGGGGTCACTAAGAAATGTCCTTGTTTTTGAAAGAAAAGCAAATTTATTGACCATTAAAATAACATCAGATTGATCAGAAATACAGTGTAGACATTGTTAATGTTGTAAGTTATTATTGTAGCTAGAAACGATTTCTTTATGGAATATCTACATAGACATACAGAGGCCCATTATCAGCAACCTTCCCTCCTGTGTTCCAATGGCACGTTGTGTTTGCTAATCCAAGTTTATCATTTTAAAAGGCTTATTGATCATTACAAAACCTTTTTGCAATTATGTTAACAGAGCTGAAAACTGTTGTGCTGATTAAAGAAGCAAAAAAACTGGCCTTTTTTAGACTAGTTCAGTATGTGGAGCATCAGTAATTGTGGGTTCAATTACATGCTCAAAATGGCCAGAAACCAAAAACTTTCATCTGAATGTCAGTCAGTCTACTCTTGTTCTGAGAAATGCTATTCCATGCGAGAAATTGCCAAGAAACTGAAGATCTCATACAAAGCTGTGTACTACTCCCTTCACTGAGCAGTGCAAACTAGCTCTAACCAGAATAAAAACAGTGGGAGGCCCTGATGCACAACTGGGCAAGAGGACAAATACTTTAGAGTGTGAGAAACAAATGCCTCAAAGGTTTTCAACTGGCAGCTTCATTGAATACTACCTGCAACACCAGTCTCAACGTTAACAATGAAGAGGCGTCTCCGGGATGCTGACCTTCTAAGCAGAGTTGCAAAGAAAAGGCCATATCTCAGATTGGCCAGTAAAAAGAAAAGATTAAGATGGGCAAAAAAACACAGACACTGTACAGAGGAAGATTGGAAAGAAGTGTTATGGACAGACAATCCTTGAGGAGGTGTGTGGAACACAAAGAAAAACATTTGTCAGATGCAGACCAATTGAGAAGATGCTGGAGGAGTGCTTAATGCCATTTGTCAAGTATGGAGGAGGCAATGTGATGGTCTGGGCATGCTTTGGTGGTGGTAAAGTATCTTGAAGAAGGAAGGCTATTGTACCCTGTGGATGGTGCTTACTTGGAACCAATTTCCTTTTACATGACCCAAAGCACAGCTCCAAACTAGGAAACCCTGAAGTAACCCCAAACATCAACAGCCTACCCAACATTGTTGACCGCACTCAGCATTTCTTGGATTTCACATTATTGTCTAAAAGATGAAGGTGGGAAAACATAGGCGGCAATATCCGTTTCAAACCTGAATTATGTTCCATAATTGTATACCAAACGGTATACAAAAAATATACCAACATCAAATAAAAGCAAAAATATACAAATTGTTGGTCTATACTTTAGGTTTCTTCTCTTTTTAGGTCACAAACTTAGCAAATATATCAATAAATGTAAATAGAACCATTGAAAATGTTAATTACTACTGTGTTTGGAGCGAAGTGCTGCCATGCCTTTCTTCAATGTGGTGGATTTTTTTCAAATTTAGACATGCAGAGCCATACTGCCACTTCATTGGTTGACAAGCGTCCAATCTCATGGACTTCAGGATTTAAATGTGGTGAAATGTTCCAGAAGCAAAAAAATGGGGCTGTTATGTGATGTCCATTGTAATGGACACAGGGTCTGAAGGGGATATTTTTGATAAAAAGCAAAAAGTGATATCGCCAGTCAATACGCTACTTTGAGCCAAGAGAGACTTGCATATTTATAATAGCCCTCGTATTGTCAATGTTCCTTCGTAGCGTGCTGCTCTCATATTATCCAGCTGCATCTTGGCTCAGTCTCTTTTTTGTGCACATGACCACACTACTAGAAAGTAGAAACAATGGAGACCAGAGCCTGAAACAGTTATAACTTTTCAACAAATTGGTCAGTATCCAAAACACAACACCTTTCAAAACAGACATACTTCTGGCACCTTCACAATATCTTTGTTAATACAGATTGACCATGACGAATGCCTATCCGACACTAGTCTTAGGAGTTAGGCCTCCTGTTACCCAGTGGTCTTATATACCCTTTACGAAACGGAAGGCCCTAAGGAACAATCGGAAATAAAACTTGCAAATACATGGGTCAACGGCATTATATAATCTCTGATTTCAGGGTGGAGATATGGACTACATGGAAGATTTTTATGTGCGTCAAAAATGGGAAATGTTTAAAATATTGTATGCCTAGATAAGTTATATAGGACACAAGGGGGATGTCTGTTGACTGGTCTGATTGCATTGCATTCCTACAAGTCAAACCCTTTATTGATAGGCTTGGCTACTTAACGAATTGGGCAGCACGAGAACTGCCTTTATTGGAATGAAGCAAGGAGACAACGCTTTGTTTCTAATCAAACTTCATAACCATAACCAAGAAATTTACTGCTACGGACAAGTTTTGAATATCCTCAAGAGTGCTGCCAGAAATTGTTAGTTTGGAACACATTTTTAGCAAAATAATATTGCCACCTCTCAACTCAGCAAAAAAGGGGTCATTTAAGATAAATTAGGTACATTAATCATTCCTGATGCAGGATTTTTTGAAAGTAGCTGTCAGCTTCAACAGTTTGAAATAACCAAGCAACTAAGTTTGACAATTACTCTGGCTAATGGAAGCCGAGTAAGCTTTGCACAGTCAAAGTCTAATGTAGTCCGTAACACTTTAAGAGTCTTAAAATGTCTAACAATGACTAACACCATCTGACAGTGTAACATAATCGCACATCTAACAATAGAACAGTCCAAAGCAGTCTGACAAAGTTTAACAGTCCAACACAGTCTGACAGTCTACCATAATCTCACGGTCTGAAAGTCTAACACAATATAATACAATCTCATACAACATGTGACTATGATTAACAAAGAGGAGGTTGTAATTATGGCAGAGCGATGACAGTCAAATAACAAATAGGCTGATCTGTTTGGGTATTAGTCTAGTATCAAGCTAAAGCCAGATTGATGTAATAATTACTGTACCAGATGAGCAGTGAACAGGGATGAGAAGGGGACAAGACAATCGCTTTAATCTTGATAAAAGATAATGTGTTTGGAGTGAGATAAAGAAAGATCCCTGTAACCAGATAACATTCCGTGGATGAATTCCACATTCTGTCTTTAGCTATTAAATTTGTACTGAAGTACAAAACGAAGACAACATGGAGTCACATTTGGATTTGGTAACATTGGGTACAGTACACTGGAAAGAATAGGCTTTGAAGTTTTGTCCTTAGGTCACATCTCTCATGTCTTATCACTCAAGCTTTCTGATGTTTCCCTCCGAAAGGAGATAAATAGGAACGCTTTCAGAACTGCTTAGGTTGGCAAAATAAGTCAATTAGTTACGCAGTCGAATAGAGATTCTTCTACATGGAGCTTGTAACGAGGGCCACAGAGGACAAGCATCAGACAGCTTGTTAAATTAATCCTGTGGGTCTGTTGCAGGGGGAATGAGTCATTCATGTGTCTTGCTTATGTCCTCAACACCATAGGGCACACTCATCATAGACATCATAGAAACAGGTGTACACACAAAGAGATGTTCGTTTTCTATCCTTGAGGGGCTAGGAAACCCATAAATTCATGTTCCCTATCCCCTAGTCTAAACTTAACACTAATTTAAACATTAAATAACCTGATCATTTTGAATAGACCTTACAGGTAAACCTAACCAGATTTCCTAAACCTAAGTCACCCCAATGCTAAGCCCAATAGAATATTTAACAAATTCAGCTGAAAAAAAGCCAAAGCATAAAAGAGCTTAGTTTGTTGCAAATGTAAAGTGAAATTTGTATTTACATTTTATGTTAATTTTGTTAAAATAAATTGTCACGTAAAACTATAGTGTAAACAAAAACAAAGTTGAGCATTTCATTAGCTATCCATCATACTGCATAGCTAATTAGAAGATAAGAAGACAAATGCACATGATTGTCAAACTTCACTCATTTGTGTATTTCACAGCACAAGTATACAGTACCTTCCAATAGGGGTGTGACCATTTAAACGACCATGAGATCCGTTACATTAAGAAAAATTTCAAAACTGAAAAAGGATTATAATGTTTTTGTTTTTACAAAAATACCATTAACAGGTCCCAATCATGATATATATGAAAAAAAAATCTAAATCATAATGCTTTAGTAATGGCACTGAAACAGTCTACAATGCAGAAGTATACAGAAGCAGGGGAGGGGCTAGTACAGTGTGACTTTAGGAAAAGAGAGACAGCAACCAAGCCTGCTGGCCTGGTAAACTGCTTGTTATTTATCATATTTTCTGATTACAAACAGTGTATGTTGCAACTCCAATAAGATTATTAGCTAAATAACAAGCCTACCGCTTTGGCGCTGCAGCGTGTCCTTCCCATTTTAGCATTTAGTTCAGTCATTTTAATCCCATTTTTCAATTGATTAGCCAGATAGGCAATATCCTAACGAGTGCCCCACGGAGGCACTAGCATGAATTTAGTTTAGTGCACAGCTTACATTTACCTATACCTCCATCATGTTCGATTGAGTTGGGGCTGACTAGTGTCTGCGAGATTTAATAGGGATTTATTTCTCCATGCACTATATGAAGAGGCACCTGAAAGTCTGAAGAGGTTGTTTCCTCCTATTCATCAGAAGCACACTCAGTTCAAGAAATGCAGAAAAAAACACCTTTTCCTCTGGGTTCAAAAGGTTTATTCCACCCATTGTGGAGAGAGAATCTAATCTGTGACTCATTTGTGAGACTTTGTTTGTCTCTCCTCCCCGTTTTACCGAAGTAAATTCACCTTAATCCCTGCACTTTAAAACACAATTACTACAGGCGGCAGGCTGCGTTACTCTGCACCAAATGAATGAGACCGGAAGAGACAAACACAAAGGTAATTACACTGGGGGGAGGGGCAAAGGAAGACGAAGAAGAGACAAAAGGACAGAGACCAGAGATAAGAGAAAAAAGACTGATAAGAGAAAAAGACTGATATACTGTACTAATGTAAACTTACAGACCAGGCAATAAGCTGTGGCGCCACTATAGCTCATCACAGATTAATCTCCCTTGCAATTATTTGCAATATACATGTATAGGGCTGGAGTTATTCAATAATCAGTCTCTAACACATACACAATCACTGTGCTGGATTCAAATGACAAAATAAGATATATACACACACACACACACACACACACACATATATGCAAAAACTTTGCCTGTGTATGCTTTACCTAAAATTATTACATGTATTGCACATATGCAGATATGAGTGTGTGTGTGTGTGTGTGTGTGTGTGTGTGTGTGTGTGTGTGTGTGTGTGTGTGTATGGACAGGATTGGGGGGTAAATAATTACAAAAACGTTTTAATTGTAATCTACTAAATTATTAGCAAAAAATACTGTAATCAGATAACTACATGATTACTTGGAGCGCATATATTAGTGACCAGAATTTATTTAATTTTATATGCTTTTTTTTGTAAAATATGGAGGACTAGTGTGCCAAAACATTAAATAAATAAATACATTTCACATTCGTTTTTGCATTTTGTGTGCTTCGCATTGCTAAAGGGGGGTGGAACTTCTAGTTAGGGTGTGTTGTTCTGACTGCAGTGTTGTATGCTGGGAACACTGTGATTAGACACTGATTAGACAGCCAACTAACAATGCAGTTCAGAAGTGAGCAGTCAATCAAGTAGTGAGATGCAGTGTACAATGCCCTCCACTAATATCGGTACCCTTGGTAAATATGAGCAAAACGGGCTGTGAAAAAAAGTGTCTTTGCTATTTATCCTCTTGATCTTTTATTCACAATATTCACAAAAATCGACCCTTAATTGAAGTAAACCCAAAAAAATAAATGTAAAATAAATGCTTTTTTCCAAAACATTTTGCCACAATTACTGGCACCCTTAGAAATTGTTATGACTAATATCAAACTGAAGTATATTCTCATTCATATTTTACGTTATTAAGTTCACCTGAGTTATTAGGAACACGTAGTGGTAAGCTATGACTTCTTGGTTCACTGTTGTATAAATATTAGATGAAAGATAGGCCAAATTCCCATAGAATACAGTAATGATGTGCGACAAAAAAATTGTTGAGCTGCACAAATCAGGAAATGGCTATAAGCCATTTCCTCAACGGTTGAAAATGCCCATTTCCAATATCAGGGCAATTAAGAAGTTCAAACAGGGCCGCCGACAGGAATGACAGAATTTAACGTTTAGGACCCAAACCATAGGCCAAAAAATAAATTAATAGTAATTATATTACTGTCCAAAAAACAGGTCATGAAGGTTTTATTGTTTAATGTTTTAATTCATAACAAGGCCACATTCAAATCCCTTTCTTTTCAACACAGGTAATTAATTATCTCACATCTTTTCAATGTATAACCTACTCAGTCCCAATCAGCCATTACTTAACTGCTACACATATTTAAACATTCTCTTTTATATTTGTCCATTTCTGTGCTCCAAGTTTTGGTTGCATGGTGGTAATGTTTTAGCTAGATAGCTACAGTACAGTAGTTAGACAAATGTATTGGTTCAATTTGATTTTTTTTTTAAGCTGCAATACTGTATGTAGGATTTTTTCAGTAAAAAAAACAATTACAGCATTTTGCAATTACTCACCCATCAGAAAGCGGTTCTGCACCAATGCCCAATAGAGAATCACGTTCTGAATAAAAATATGTTCCAAAAACAGCACTAACTCATTGTTCGTCGACATTCTTCTTAGCCTTGCTAACGTTAGCTTAGGGTTCCTGGAAGCTAGCTACAGAGAGTTGGTCTATGTCTTCTTTCGCTTTGCCGTTTTCGTAGTGTGTGCTGTAATAGGCAAGGGAGGAACTTACTGTTTGTCGTCTTGGTCTCTAGCTGCCATTATAGTTTCTTACAGTAAGCAAACTTCGCTCCTTACGGCATACTTATGCTATATATAATATCATCCAGGTAAAATGTGCGTTCACAAAATAAGCCAAGGAGGAAAGCCTTCCTCACAGAAGGGGATTGGCTGGAATGGGATTCGCTGGGAAGTAGCTCCAAAAAGCTAGGGCGTCGACGCCCTGGCGGTATTTAACTGAATAAATCCTATCTAGTGCAGCTTTAACAAAGTTATGTTGGCTCTGGTGTTTAGGGTATCACCATGATTGACTGATGGTGTTAGGGTATCACTCTGACTGGCTGTAGGTGTTAGGGTATCATTGATTGGCTGTTGGTAGAACAAACCATTTTTACAGAAAAAGGTTTAATCATAATGCTGTATAAAAAAAACAGCAGAGTAAAAAACATGAATGCAATTCTTCTGTTTTATAACTGTTAACCTTCTCGATAGTATTGAATACAAACATTGACTGAGAAATAAATAATTATATTTAAGCCAACCAAATGGGCCTGCCCCAGACCTGGGCCCGGGACAACGTGAAGCTTTGCCCATAGGGCTTCGCTCCTATTGGTTTACCCCTCTGCCAATAGGCAGTCACTGAAAATTTAAATATGCAAATCACACCTCTCATGGCCATCTGCCCCATGGCTTTAAAAGAGGGTCTCACACCCTGCTCAGTCTCCCTTTTTTCTTCACGAGAAAGGTTTAAGTATGCAGTCTACGGTGATTTCTACTCAGCCAAGGATGACTTCACCATCTTCGACCACTGCAGCACACACTTTGCTGTGCGTGTTTGGGACCGCTGCATGCTCGCGACGGCGCTAAAGAGGAGCCTATGTGCACCGCCTGCGGCGTCCTCCCTTTGCACGTGAGGATGGACAGGCTGGTGTACTTTGCCGAGGAGGTCCCTCTCGCTGACGTCCTCTCTCTCCTCTCCGAGGAGGACTCCTTTCAGGAGGAGTGGGAGTCAGAGGGTGAGGTGACCGGTCCGGCTACAGCTCCGTCCACCTCCGGAACTGTTCTCCCCCGCTCGGCTGAGCGGGTGCGGAGTTGTTCAGACTCTTCCTCCTCGGAGGATGAGGAGGAGGTCGCCACCCCGAAGGACAGGAGCGTCGACGCCCTGGCGGTGAAGGAGGACATCTTTGCTGCCATCTCCGCTGCTGCCCATCGCCTGCGCATTCCGATGCCGATGCCCGCGCCGGAGGAGGGGGATGATCTCTTTGAGGCCGCCCGACGCCGACTGTGGCGCCGGAGGTCCCTTCTCTGCGCAAATACACAGAGGAAGCGTGGGGGGCCCCCTTCATGACCCGAGGCATGGTTAAGTCTCACCTCGCCTTCACCACGGTGGAGGGAAGGCTGGAGACGCTGAGTAAGGGAATTCTGACCCTGGAGGCCGCCCTTGCTACTTCCCTGGTCCCAGGCCTGAGCACCTGGAGCGACTTGCGAGGGACGCACCTCGCTGTCTCCGGCAGAGGTGAGTGAGGTGGCAAGGGCTTCGGCGGCCATTCTCAAACTCACCCAGGCTAACTCTCTCTTGGCCAGCCGGGTGATGGCCACGTCAGTGGTGCAGGTCAGGCACCTGTGGTGGTGTTCTCACCTCCCTGAAGGAGCCTGAGAAGACGCGCTCTTTGGCGCTCCAGTCACTGAGGCCCTGGTGTGCCAAAAGAAGGACAGGGAGGAGCATATCCGGCTGGGTCCCCTTCTGCCAGTTCCTGCTTCTTCTTCGGCGTCCGGTGCCCCCACTGAGGCTTCGGGTTCACGGAGACCTGGGGGTCGGCTGCCAGGTCTGGTCTGCGGGCGCATTGGAGCCGGATGCGCCTCGGCCGGTGCAGCGTGAGGGGAGGGAGCCTCGCCCCCCGAGGCCATCCCCTCCTCCTCTTCCTACCCGCCAGCAGAATGAGGGGGGCCGGAAGGTCCCTCCGTTCAAGAGGCACCGTACCTGACTTTTTGGGGGGGAGTCTCCCTCGAGCGCTTCCCCACCCTGTGTGCGTTTGGTGGGGAGCTCCTCTGTGTGAACAAAATAAAGCTATGTGTGCACCTTATTTATCAGGTTTGATGAGCGGTCTTCCTGCCCTCCCCAGTCTGTGACTGGGGGCGGTGGTCTCCGACTCCATGAGTCTGTGGCTCCCACTACTGTGGCTGGCGTGTGTGGGAACCCAGGCAGGGTTCTCTTGGGCGAGGAGGAGTTTTCCACTCGCCCCACTAAGGTATCAGGTCAGTTGTACTCGACTGCGCCGCCTGCTGGAGCCTCTATCTCCATGGTTACGGCTGTAATCAATAGGGAGATGGACAGCTCGGCCCAGGTGGCACATGCGTCTTCCTCTCCCTTTCGGGTTGGCCCCACCTTGGGCGAGGTGGCTGTTTGCGGACAGCCCCCCCGCGGCGGTCGGGGCTGCGGAAGCGCACAGTCAAAGGCTGGCCACAGCTCCCCAGCTGCGTGCTCGACTGCTCTCTCTGTTCTACTCAGAGTGGCGTCGTCTATGCACACTGCCGGGCTGGTTGGACAAGACACTGAGAAAGGGTTATGCGCTGCGGTTTCACTGCCCGCCTCCCCCGTTCTCAGGGGTCGTGGAGACGGTAATGGTGTCTCCAGTGAAGGTCGCTGCCCTGCAGGGGGAGATTGCGGACCTTCTGGAAAAGGAGGCAGTGTCCCTAGTCCCGTTGGAGCAGAGGGAGAAGGGGCTGTATTCCCCTTACTTCCTGGTGCCCAAGAAAATGGGAGGCATGAGGCCAATTCTCGACCTGCGCGTTTTGAACAAATGCGTGTCGAAGAGGCCATTTCACATGCTCACGACGAAATGTCTCTTGGAGTGCGTGCACCCCGGGGACTTTTGCGTAAGCATTGATTTGAAGGACGCTTACTTCCATGTCCCAATACTACCTCGCCACAGGAAGTTCCTGTGGTTTACCTTTTAGGGCCAGGCATACGAGTACACGCGGATTCCGCTCGGATACGCATTGGCCCCCCGCACTTTCACCAAGTGTGTGGAGGCGGTGTTGGGACCGCTGAGGTGTCAAGGGGTCAGAGTTCTGGCCTACTTGGACAACCTTTTAGTTCTGGTGCACTCGGCGGAACAGTCCTGGGTTCACACATTCAAGTTGGTGACTCAGCTCACTCGCTTGGGTTTCGCGGTGAATTGGGAAAAGAGCACTCCTCAGCCCAGTCAACTGGTGGTGTTTCTGGGGCTCCAGTTATCTACAGTGTCTATGAGGGCGCGTGTGTTTGAGGCGTGGATAGTGGCAACTCCGTGGCGGTAAGGGCCCACGATTCCTTACCACCACGGAGCGTTGATACAGGCGAATAGCTCGATCGGGGCGTTACCTGTGTTGGGCCAGCCGTTACGGGCCTGGCTCCTGAGAGGGCCAGAAGACTGAACGAGGAGGTCGTCGCAACCATTCAGGGTGCGAGGGCGGCCTCCACATCGGCTAGCTATGCTGGCCGTTGGAGGATCTTTGCCCGCTGGTGCGAGGACGCGGGTGTTGACCCCCTTTGTTGTGATGTGGGCAGTGTCCTGTCGTTCCTGCAATGTCTGTTTGATCAGCAAAGATCCCCTGGCACGCTCAAGGTGTACGCATGTGCGATCTCGGCGTGTCATGAAGGGTTCAATGGAGTGCCTGTCTTTAGTCATCCCTTGGTGAAACGTTTTCTGGCCGGGTCCCGCCTTCGCCTTTTGTCCAGTTTTACTTGCGTGACATGGCTGCGGGTACGCTGGCTCACTCTGTGCTCAGTGTGGCTGAGGCTGGAGTGTGTGTTATGTCCGTTGAGCGGTTGGGACGGTGCCTTTGACATGGTCCGTCCGGTGCTCCGGCTTGCCTGTGCGGCTTTTTGGTCGGATGCTCGCATTGTGTGTGCTTGAGCGTCTGCTTGTGCGCCGAGTCCGGATCTCGGGGTGTTTTTTGGGCTGGCCTCAGATGCTCCGATTTAGTTTTTACTGACTGAGGAGGTACCGGAGGGGTTGGTGCTGTGTGTGCATTCGTTTGTGGCTGTTTATCAGTGCGCAAATGTATGTGCCAGTGGTTGAGCGGGATGGAAGCGGCTCGGTGGTGCGGTTGGTGTTCCGTGCCTGAGCCATCCTGTTGGACACTTGTCTCGTTGGTGAGGTTGGTGACCGGCAGGGAGTACATCTTGGGCTCGCTCGCTTTGCCCTAAACGAATAGGAGCGAAGCCCCTATGGGCAAAGCTTCACAAAGCAGAACCATAGTTACTTTCGTAACTCCAGTTCTATGAGTTGAGCGTCGCCCATAGGGTTCATGCCCTGACCAGTCTCTGACTGCTTTTCTCGTGAAGAAAGGTATGTCGGGAGACTGAGCAGGGTGTGAGACCCTCTTTTATAGCCATGGGGCAGATGGCCATGAGAGGTGTGATTTGCATATTTAAATTTTCAGTGACTGCCTATTGGCAGAGGGGTAAACCAATAGGAGCGAAGCCCCTATGGGCGACGCTCCACTCATAGAACTGGAGTTACGAAAGTAACGGTTGTCCCCCCATCGGCGTCACTGAGTTCAAAGCAACTGGAGATGTTAACAATCAGCCAAGAAGAGGATGTGTGGCGGTATTGACACTGTGACTAGGATGGTTTGAATGGCCACAGAATCTCCAAGACTCACAGCTGGAGAATTGCAAATGTTAATTGGGTTTTAAGGTCAGAAAGTCACCCAAACTACAACCAAATGCCACCAATATAACCAGAAGCTGTTTGGGAGGGTTGCCATAAAAATCCATTATTGTCATCAAAAAACTCAAGCGCCTACAGTTTGGCAAACGTTACTGGAACTTTCAATGGGACCGGGTTCTATGCTCAGATGAGACCAAAATAAGTGTTTTTGGAAACAAACACCAGAGGTGGGTTTGGCAAGGACAGAAATAGCCACGCAGAAATGTACCTCATCCCTACTTTGATGGTGGATCTCAATGTTGTGGGGCTGTTTTTCTACCAAAGGCCCTGGACAACTTGTTAGGATACATGCTATCATGGATACCATCAAGAACCAGCAGATATTAAATCAAAACCTGACTGCCTCTGCCAGGAAGCTTAAACTGGACCATGGTTGGATCTTCCAGCAGGACCATTATCCAAAGCACACCTCAAAATCGACACAAAAATAGTTCACTGACCCAAGCTTTAACAAACCCATTTGATCCCACTTACATTTCCTCACTAACAAATGGGCTATTAATACATGTTACTGATTTCTTTAACCGTGCCAGAGGGACAGGGCTCATAGTTGACTAGACTTGATTGTAATCAATTCTAGTGGCTAACCCTTAGTTGATACGACTTACCTCGTTTTCATAAAGCATGTCCAATTTGTAATGTTTGGGTCTAGGTTGGCTGCTACATTTATTTAAGAATGTATGCTTTGGTGTTTTGGAGTATTGTGTTATACGAATCCTGAATTGTGGAGAGCGTGCCTTGAGCTGCACACTCAGCAATAGCGTATATATACAGGTGCTGGTCATATAATTAGAATATCATCAAAAAGTTGATTTATTTCAGTAATTCCATTCAAAAAGTGAAACTTGTATAATGTATACATTCATTCCACACAGACTGATATATTTCAAGTGTTTATTTTTTTTTAATTTTGATGATTATAACTAACAACTAACGAAAACCCCTAAACAGTATCTCCGAAAATTAGAATAGTGTGAAAAGGTTCAATATTGAAGACACCTGGTGCCACACTCTAATCAGCTAATTAACTCAAAACACCTCCAAAGGCCTTTAAATGGTCTCTCAGTCTAGTTCTGTAGGCTACACAATCATGGGGAAGACTGCTGACTTGACAGCTGTCCAAAAGACAACCATTGACACCTTGCACAATGAGGGCAAGACACAAAAGGTCATTGCTAAAGAGGCTGGCTGTTCACAGAGCTCTGTGTCCAAGCACATTAATAAAGAGGCGAAGGGAAGGAAAAGATGTGGTAGAAAAAAGTGTACAAGCAATAGGGATAACCGCACACTGGAGAGGATTGTGACACAAAACCCATTCAAAAATGTGGGGGAGATTCACAAAGAGTGGACTGCAGCTGGAGTCAGTGCTTCAAGAACCACCGTATGCAAGACATGGGTTTCAGCTGTCGCATTCCTTGTGTCAAACCACTCTTGAACAAGACACAGCGTCAGAAGCGTGTCGCCTGGGCTAAAGACAAAAAGGACTGGACTGCTGCTGAGTGGTCCAAAGTTATGTTCTCTGATGAAAGTAAATTTTGCATTTCCTTTGGAAATTAAGGTCCCAGAGTCTGGAGGAAGAGAGGAGAGGCACAGAATCCACGTTGCTTGATGTCCAGTGTAAAGTTTCCACAGTCAGTGATGGTTTGGGGTGCCATGTCATCTGCTGGTGTTGGTCCACTGTGTTTTCTGAGGTCCAAGGAAAACACAATCCTTTAGCAGAGCAATACTTTCTCAAATAAGTGTTTATCTTATTGAATGACATACAGGACTATGCAAAACATATTCACAAGCCTATTTTTGTTTATCTACTCTAACTATTGAAAAAAGGATTACAGCAAGCGAACAACATGAGTCATGGCAAGAAAGACTAATGAGAATTCAAATAGCTTTACATAACATTGTAGATGAAAACATTAAAGAAGCCAATATTGGTAATTATAAGATATTACTTATTCAACAAAGCATTTTTCTGAATATAAATCAAAGATGTCAACAGAGAACATATATTAATGGGCTAAAAGGCCCTAATCCAAATGTCTAATGTAGGAAGATATATAGAGAGAGAACAGGAAAGAAGAGTTTAGTTACCACAACCAAGCACAGGAATCAAAAAAGAGAAAAAACTCGATCTTGCTTTTATAACCATACGGTGACAATTCAAACCCGCTTGTCTGACCAAGAAAATTTCCTTTCAGATCTTCAAACTATATATGCATGTGATGTAACACATCACTTCTTTACAGAAAACAATAGAATGGGGGATGCCCAGTAACTATGGTACTGTACAAAGCAAATATTTGAATAATGTGTTGAGGAGTTCATTCCCCTCTCTACAATCCATCAAACTCTGCTGCATACAGGTAGGCTACAGTATATGATTGTGATTGCTCTGGATTCCAAAGAAACATGATATCCCTAGCTAATGCAGTTGATATTCACTGCGGACATTTTATGCACAAAATGCATGTTTTTCTGTATCAGTATTTCTCTATCTTGAAAATGAATAAACTATATGCATAATCACAGGCTGCATTTGGGAGGAGGATGTGTCCACATGTGAACACAGAGATTTGACTAAGATATTTTCTATAGGACTGAGGTGAAGGCTGTGGCAGTCATTGATTAAATCTGAACACAAACACAACTCCCAGTATAAATGGTGTGTGCACACTTATGCAACCAAGGCATTGACAGTTCTTAAGTTTGTAAATATTTTTATTTTTCATTTAAATATTGTTGGTAACAACTTATTTTTAAGTTGTATCAGT
This sequence comes from Esox masquinongy, assembly GCA_016801175.1. Classification (NCBI taxonomy): domain Eukaryota; kingdom Metazoa; phylum Chordata; class Actinopteri; order Esociformes; family Esocidae; genus Esox; species Esox masquinongy. Next base: position 93,229 of record JACXGI010000025.1, read on the forward strand.
GCGCCTACGTCACATAAACGTAAGATTGAAGTTTAACAGAAACTGCCTATCGTCATGTTCAAACTTGTGCACTTTTAATAACATCCAACAGCCAAAATTATTAACATGTTACTGACACAAACAAAACCGTTAACAATAGGCCTGTAGCAAATGCAGCATACAGCAATCCATTTTAATATGCAAATCGCACTTTTCAGTAGTGCTCAAGGCATGCTATTTGAGGAGAGCAACAATTATTTTTCGAAGCAATGAAAACAGTCTTTCATGGCAAGAAAAACAAACAGAGTAGGCTAATAAGTCCTTCGTTTTTGAGTGGTGTTCAGGTAAAAAAAAAAAAAGAAAAGCCAGATAAAGCGACATTCAATAATTTCCCGTAACTATATAACCTAATATAGGGTTGCCACAGACAATTTACCATTTTCGTTTTAAACCTAAACTGGCACAATTGAAATAATTAGTCAACTAATCCACAAGCCTTTGACAGGCTGAATCAGGTGTGTGAGTATTAGCCACAAATCATATTTTCTGTACTGAAGTACAAAGAAACTGTTTAGAAACATGCCTAATGCATAAAGAAAACTGCAATATCCATTTATGGGCCTATATGCAATATGGTGATTGATCATGCAATATGCAGTATATGATTTAATTAGTAATATTCCTTTTTGTCTTCTTTAAAGATGATTAATCTACAAAGTAACTGGATTACATTACTCAACTGTTGTAATCTAAAAGGGGTGTTAATGATTATAGGACAGGACTTTTGGACAGGTAACTAGTAATGGTAACGGATTACAAGTAAACTACCCAGTCCCGTGTCTGTGTGTGTTCATGGGTGCGCATGAATGCAGGCATGCCTATGTGCCTGGAGGCCTGTGGCAGTGAGCTCTCATGGCTCAGACCAAAGACATCCATTACATTGGGCTGTTGACGGGTGCGATCTGCTCCGACACACTCCACTGCCTTGTGATACAGCTCTAAGTGAACCAGCTGCTCTGCCTTATTCATGGCTCTCTTACAGCCCTATGCATATTAAAGTGAGCCGGGGCCTGTATGTGTGCGTGTGTGTCTGCATGTGTTTTATTTTCATAGTCTACTAGCTTCTGTATCTGCATTGTACTGTATTACAATGGGCAAGGCTATTAATGACGAAAATACAGTGAACAGCCAATATAGGCATATACTACATCTATTAACAACTGTACATTAACCATATAAAATGGTCTCCTTTGGAAGACTGTATAGCTTGTTCTAATAAACAAGAAAAGGAACCAGACAAGCCTACTGTAGTTCTGCCGGCCCGCGATTAGAATGGATGAATGTTGTTGCCCTGGCTGGATTCGATCCGTGGTTTCCTGTGTGGTAGACTGTTTCTTTAACCACTACTCTATTTAAACAGTGGGTGTCGTTGCACGTGATACGTGTGTAGAGATGCGGTGTCTGTTTACTTCTGCACTGTCAAACCAATTAGTCGAAACTCCATGGTTGTCGAAACTAGTTCCCTACATTAACTAACATCTAAACGATCAACAGGTAAAACAGGGTTGCTATACTACATTCAACCCGTTAGATTAGAAAGAGATTAGATATGTTGTGTCTGTAGATGGCTAGATAATAGCTATTTAGTGCCTATTAATGAAAACAATGACACCAAACACTCTATGGCAGGTTTGTTTCTTTAGAAAACAATGACAGTTGAATAGCTAACCACTACGCTATGTGAACTACGCTATGTAAATCAAAATCAATCAAAATTTAGTGTAATAAGTTCATTGTCGATGCAGTTCGTTCATCGCAATACAATCATAAACAGTTTTAATTTAGGCTTATTATAATGTACCTACTGAAGCTTGTAGCCAGCATAGTTTTAGTCTATCCTGAACAAATCCTATGCTTAATTTGTTTTGTCCGTGGCGAGGATCAAACACTGGTCGCCTACGTGGCAGTCCACGTATCTAATCATTATGATATTTAACAATGAGTATTCAGTCTGTCAGGCACTCACTCACTCACTCAGAAAGAGACATTCGCTCTTCTTGGAGGAAATAAAATGTTTGGTGTGGAGAGAAGAAAAGGCAAAATATGATGTTTGAGTCTAGCTAAATTCAGGCCAATAAAAACCCCAATGCAAATACATCTGTAGACATAACGCTACACTATGGTCACACGACCATACATCTGAAATGTCTTTCCATTTGAAAACTCTCAACTCGCAAGCAGTCATTGGTTTAAAAGACAAAGTAACACTTGCATCTGATTCTACCCAATGAAAACAGACAGAGCAGTGTATGCTCATCATTAAACAACCTGCTGCAAACCTGAACCTCCATTTAAAAAATGAATTGTGATTGGTGATGATATAGCTGAGGTGAGGTCAAGTTAAGACAGTGAGATCACCTTTTGAGACAGTGTGGCAGCAGTACAATCAAATAGTTCATTTAATCTCTTAAGTCCCTCAACCTAGCCACTTTGCCTCAAGGGAATCCCTATCGATACCGGATGTAGTTTGATTGCCATCGTAAGTGCTGGTCCGATTCACAAAAGCTGCTCCTTCTGCCCTTTATATACATTGAGGGGATCTGTGATTAACCTTGAGGGGAACTGTTTACTTGCAGGGTTGGTATCCATCATAATAATTCATTGCTTCCTTTACTCAAATGGAACGCCAGTGGCCGAAGAATTTAATCAACACTACTACATTTTTTGAGAATTAATTTTGACACTAGTCAAGGGCCTGATCATCACACTCTCTCTTGCAAGGATGTTATGATGTAAAACATCACTCAACACCTGAGGGTTTAGGGTTGTGGGCAGTCTACCTCATGCTTGGACTGAAACCCTTGAGTTTGGTAAGTCTTTGTGACAGTCATCTTATTATAATGTCAATTGGTTACCACTTGACCCATCAGGTGAGCTGGTAAGTGACTGTGGACATTTTCGGTAGGCACTTTCAACGTTAATATTGAACTTGGTATAAAACATGGTTTAATTCACAACATTAACTATCACACAAATGACTTTCCCAAGATATATTTATACATATATACAGGTCTAGGATTGTAAATATCTATGTCCACAGTGCATGCCAACATTATGGACATACTTTTTCCAGTACATTCTGTACATTCATACTGTGCATTACCATGGCTTGCTGCTCCTCTTTCTCACCTCCCACACAACTCCTCTCTCTTCAGATAGCCCAACAGTTAGAGAACAATTCCACCAGCCTGCAAAACCAATCACCGCTTCCCTTCCTCTCCTCCCTTGCACCATTTCCAAATCCAAGCACGTTGCCAGTATGAGCAGCTGAGACACCACCCAGGGGTTTACCAGTATCCACTCAATATTTCCTCATCAGAAAACAAGTGACAGACCAACAGGAGGAGGCATTAGCAATAACAGGCCTTGCAAACACATTAACCATTGATGTGTAATGCACTTGGTCTCAGGTCAGGTTAGGAGAATTGTGTGTGGTGTTCATCTGATAATGCACTCAGCACTTCCGAATAGAAACTTGATTAATCAATAGCAGTGATAGACCAGCTATTCCTCCTCTCACCTTTCCAAGGTTGGAATGGGAGACTGATAGATAAGAATTGGCATACAAAGCAGTCCTGAAGGATTGCACATCCTGGGCCAACTCAATACAAAGAGGATAGAGGGTAGTTTGAGAGGAAAGAAATGCTGTGTGAGTAGAAAGGTAGAAAAAAAATACCATGCAGAGGGTGAGAAAACAAAATGTACAGAAAAGTTATTTCTATCTCACCTGGAGAGAGAGCAAGTCAGAGAGAAATATTGAGAAAAGCTAATTCTATTCCAACTTAACGGAAATGCACACAACAATGATGGTGGCTGGATTTGGAATGCTAAATCAATCAAATGAGTCATTAATCACAACACTATGGCTATCTCAGTGTTTAATAAAACTAACTATCAGTAGTTTGTTTATAAAAGTAACTATAAAACTAACTATTAGTAGTTAGTTGGGTTATCTTGCATACGCTGATGACCCAAAACATTATGACCACTCACAGGTGAAGCAAATAACATTGATCATCTCCTAACAAGGGTACATGTCAATGTCTAGGTAGATTAGATGGTAAGAGAACAATCAGTTCTCTGTTCTCAGTTCTTGATGAATGCAGGAGAAAAGGGCAGGAGTAAAGGCCTGAGGGACTTTGGCAAGTGTCTGGAGATACAGCCCCATCAGAGAATTTACGGACTAACCAAACAAATTAGTCAGGTATTATTGGGACATTTCTCATGATTTTATATGCATTAAACACAGAATGCCTAAAACATTTTTAAATTTTTATAGTTACGTAGAATACACAACCACATGAGCTAGTTGTATCATATATTAAGATTTCACATTATTCACATGAGTATGGTAAGAATGTATCCTTGATTGTATAAGCTGTCTGAATTGCTTCATGCTTAATGATTGATTCATGAAGACATTATGGTCAATTTTTGCAATATTTCCTTTTAAAAAATGTAATATAGATATTAATTGATATAAGCAAATTAAAGCACACTTTTATAAGTCTCAGTAACATGACAGCAAAGCCTTCAATGCTGAATGTGATCCTTGAGTGCTTAGAAGAAAAACCAACAAAAACAAATAGCAGGACTTTTCTGTGTGTAGTATTCAATGGTTTGTAATGGCAGACTGGAACATGCAACTGAAATGCAAGAAATTGCACAGATCCACTTATCTGACCCAATTTTAGTTGCTCCGGGTCAGCGTGCCATTTTAATGTCATACCTTACATGTAGATATTCAGAATACCAAAAATGCATTTTTAAAAAGAATTCCCACAACCCAAAACATTTCACCTCAGTGCTCTTATTATTTTTATATGAGAAAGTTGGGAAAAATCTGAAATTGGGTTAGAGTTAACATGACACAATTTGTTGTTTTGTCTCTTTGCATTATAAATAATTAAATCTCAGCATGGTTAAAGTTCTATTTTCTTTTATTTTCGGTGAACAATTTAGAAATAAGAGCATGTTTTATAGGTAGTCCCCCATTTAAGGATACCAAAATTATTTGAACAATTAGCTTTACATCTGTCTTTTATCAGAGTAGAGACGTTTGTTTTTCATTATTAGTGTATGCACAAAAGCTGTCAATGTTTAGTCTTGATTCTAGGATTTGCATTTGTATTTGGAGTCGGTTGTTGGCATCTGACAACACCAGGTCCAAAGAATTGTCAGGCTTTCCACCATGATGCAGAAAAAATCTGAATAGATCCTTCGGAAACAGCCAACACATTAAGAGTGCCAAAATGAACTGTTTTGTACATTAAGAAGAAGAAACACTGCACCAATTAGCCCAGCAATCGTAAATGAACAGCTAGACCAAGAAATGCTCACCATAATGAAGAAAAAAAAGACAGTAAAGAACTATCCAACAGATCAGGATTACTCTCCAGGAGGTAGGCATATATTTGTTCGAAGATGTCACCAGCCCAAATACAGAGGCTGCATTGCAAGATTCACAAATACTAGTTAGCCTAAACATTTTTAATTATGTTAATATGTCCAATTAGTCCCCCCACCCGCAAAAACGGGGGGGGGGGGTGGGGTCTATTCATAAAAAGGGCTGTAATTCCTACACAGTTCATGGTTCATGGAAATACCCTAAAGCTGACAGTCTGCACTTTAATCGCTTTAATTAAATGTGCTGGAGTACAGAGCTCAAAAAACAAAACTTGTGTCACTGTCCATATACTTATGAAGTACACTGTATGTTCTACCCATTTGAAGTATTTTGTCAGACCCATAATTAACATCCCTTTGGACTTGAGCGAAACAAACAAGTCTTTCCCACATGACTTCAAACTTACACTTTGTAGTGCGTCAGAAAAGGACGCCAACACCAATACGATTATCAGGTTGAATGACAACCCAGGCATGGAGCTCGCTGGAACAAACTAGGCACACCATTCATAAATCTTTAAGAGGAGCTTTTATTTATTAAAGGGATACGAAGCCCCAAGGAACATGTGAAGCCCTCTCAGCTTTTGTCGGAGGATAAAAAAAGTACAGCAATAAAACAGATTGGAGGGGAAAAGAAGGAAAGGAAGAAGATAGTGCTAGAAGACAATTGCCAAAGCTCTCACACAAAGAGGCGACATAAGACTAATTTGTTTCACAGTAGAACCTCAAAAGTTTGATAACTTTTGAGTTCTCAAAAGTTTGATAAACGTTTATCAAACCTCAAAGTTTGATAAATGTATTCCTCTTTGACCACCTACAGCATAGTACTTCACTGAAGGGCACACTACCTGCACTACTGAGAAGTGGACTTCAAATCTCTGTTTGATATGATAACCAAGCCAAAAAAAACAGTGCTTATTACTTTCAACTAAATATTGATCTTTTATACATACATAACAATTAAGTGACCAAAACCCTAGCAAATTCTGACTTTAGGTCCTTCAACATAATGTTGAAGGACCTAAAGTTCAAACACCACTGAGACAGGTAGAAAAACTGTGTATAAACACCTCTGTGTGAGTAGAACGACACAGGAGCTATATGAGAGGTCATATACTGCTCTGTAGAGTGTGACAAGCTCTACTCAGGCAGTTTTGACCTATTGTATTGGCATTACATAATGTGTGTGTGTGTGTGTGTGTGTGTGTGTGTGTGTGTGTGTGTGTGAATATATCATATGTATACACTATATGGCCAAAAGTATGTGGACATCTAACCATTACACCTATATGTATATAAGCTTGTGGTTATATCCCATTCAAAAACAATGCCTCTCTTCTCTGAAGGCTTTCCACAAGATTTTGGAGTGTCTCTGTGGGAATTTGTGCCCATTCAGCCAAAAGAGCATTCGTGAGGTCAGGCACTGATGTTGGACAAGAAGGCCTGGTTCGTAATCGCCGTTCCAATTAATTTCAAAGGTGTTCAATGGGTTTGAGGTCAGGGCTCTGAGCAGGCCACTCAAACTATCACAAACTGACTTCTGGCAAAGGTGGCATCCTATGACAGCGCCACGTTTAAAGTCATTGAGCTCTTCAGTACGACCCATTGTACTGCCAATGTTTTTCAATTGTACTGCCAATGCTTTTCAACAGGTGCATAAAATCCAGCACATTTCATGGCTATGTGCTGGATTTTATGCACCTGTGAGCAATGGGTGTGGCTGAAACCCCTGACCTCAATAATTAGTAGGGGTGACCACATACTTTTGGCCATGTAGTGTATGTATACTGATGAGCCAAAACATTATGACCAGTCACATGTGAAGCAAATAACATTGATCATCTCCTAACAAGGGCACATGTCAAGGTCTGGGTAGATTATGTGGTACAGTTCTCATAGTCAACGTGTCGAATGCAAGAGAAATATGAAGTTAGATATCTGCCTAAAGGTTAAACGTACGTTTTGTTAGGATTGTAAGAAAATACATTGTAAATCGGTATGATCGTAAACAAGAACAAAGACCAGCCTTGCATAGAATATCCGTCTGAGCTGCAAAATATAATTAAGTGATTTAGGTCAAGATATTTCTATAAATATTACATTCTTGCATGTGCTATTTAATTGCTGTGTTCTGTCCATCATATTTATGATGGCTGTATGTGGCCTGGAGCTTCTGTAGTGATTGAAATAACATTTCGTTTTAGTTATTCAGTATTTTAAGTTCTCCTTTTACAGCAACAACCCAGGGGGAAAGACGAAGACCCATAAAGCAACGCTGTTTGAGTATTTGGGACCACAAGAAGTGTGTAGGCCTACACAATAATACAATTTCTATAAGTTTATGTAATTTTTTTTTACATGTAAAACCTATGCACAAATAAAGAACAGTTACGCACATGTATTACACACGTGAAAATCAGTTTTCAGAGAAAGAGATGAGACTTTTAAATTGAAATCTTGCAGGATACCTATTTCTGGTTTCCCTGACTTTCTGTTGATCACACTGCCTATGATTGTTATTAGCACTTCTCCCGGATATTTTTGGTTATGTTTTTTGGGAGGATGAGATGAAACTGCCAAAACTCCAGATCGTGATGTTGTACTTTAGAATTGTAAAACTAGATACATAAAAGCAAAAAATATTAGTCCGTCATTGTAACGGGGTGTTTGTACATTCACAGATCGGAATTTCACGTTCACTTTTCATGATTTACATATTACTGTTTTTACGATCATACAGTACCAATTCACATATGGATTTTCTTACAATCTCAAACATACGTATGCTTAACTTTTTGTGAGATATCTAACTTCCATAGAGAAACAAGCACGAGTAAAGACCTGAGAAACTTTGACAAGAGCCAAATTGTTATGGCCAGATGACTGGGCAAGAGCATCTCCGAATCGGTAAGGCTTGTGAGGTGCTCCCAGTCAGTAGTGGTGAGTACCTACCGACAGTGGTCCGAGGAGGGACAAACCACAAACCGGCGACTGGGTGTTGGGCACCAAAAGCTCATCGACGTGCGAGGGCAACGAATGATATCCCGTCTGGACTGAACCAACAGAAAGTCTACTGTGGCACAAATCACAGAATCGCTTTTGATGTCAGTGGCCTCTTTCAGCAGGATAATGTGCCCTGCAACAATGCACACATCGTTCAGGAATGGTTTGAATAAACATGATGAAGAGTTCGAGGTGTTGCCCTGGCTTCCAAATTCTCCAGATCTCAATCCAACTGAGCATCTGTGGGATGTGCTGGACCAACAAGTCGGATCCAGAGTGGCTCCACCTTGCATCTTACAGGACTTGAAGGATTTGCTGCTAATGTCTTGGTGCAAGATACAACAGGACACCTTCAGAGGTCTTGTAGAGTCCATGCCTCGGCAGGTCGGCACTGTTTTGGCAGCACGTAGAGGACCAACAACATATTAGGCAGGTGGTCATAATGTGTGATTCATCAGTATATATGTAATATGTGCATGTGTGCATGATGCTTGGGTCCAGTCAGGGATATGGTGACCCACTTTGAGTAACTGATGAATAAAGGTTATTCCACCATTTTATACCAATGGTCGAATATAGAAAGACAAAATTATAAGATTTGGTTCAGCAGACCTCCCAGGAAAAACTATCACACCCATTTGACCTTGGCAGCACTTTAGCCTGTAGTCAATAAAGACTGATTTGGACAGGTCAAGTTTAAGTCATTTACTGCATCATCATTGTTGTTGTTCAATTATTGCTATCTTAATTGTAATAACTTTTATTTGTCACCATGATCCTCTCTCTAGTTTTTCACCACAGCTTAAATGTGCTAACTGACTTCACAAATAAACCAGGCAGAATTAGCCATGGCCGACCAGCTGAGAAGATTATTATATCTGGTAAACTCAGATACCAGCCAATATAAATTACATCTCTAGAATCCAAAGCATCCAAGTCACAGGTTCACCAGGATGTGCTTCCAGTCAAATCAACTACATCACCAAAAGGCATGTTAGAATATTAGATCATGGGACCACCACAACAGACATAGAATAAGTCCTAGCTAGGATTTTGTGCACTTCAGCCCTGGCTATCAAGTGCTGCTTTCCCATTGTTCAGCTAAATCTCAAATGATCCCCATGGCACTCAGACCTTCATTTGAGCATTCACGCACGCATCTGACATTTGCACATTATGTCCCACAGCTGAGCAACTGAAAATGATCAAGGGTGTAGGGCCTAATTAGACCCTTCAGTGGCCCTTCCAGGGAGACTGCAACAATGCAGCCTTCATTAGCAAAGATGCCTGCATCTTTACTTAGATAAATTCCGCTCTACTAACCCTTGATACATACATTATTGTCTTTATCTATTGTTTTCTAGTACTGTATATTGTTAGTTAGGACCATCTACTTAAACACAACAGTATCTTCCCAATAACCTAGTTCAACTGTGAATTGTTGACTTAGCATAACATGCTGCTGGCTAACTTAATAGAACTAGGTGTAAGGGGCAATTTGCCATTGTTTCAGTAAATAGAAAAAACTGTGTGGGTTTGGATGGTGCTTTCACCTTTGCTAGGCAATCAACAATTAGTTTGAGTGCTAATGCCAGTTCTTTAAGCAGCAGTTGTAAGTGGTGTCATAGACAAGCGGCAGTTTTGTTGCTCCTAACAAATACTGCTGTAAAAAAAATGACAGTTCTGAAGAGTTAGTTGATGAAGGAGTGGAAGACTCCAAGTCACTCTCACAGATGAAACTCACTATATTAAAAAATAAACATGTTAAAGTGTTGCACTATTGTAACTTTGTAAATTACCATACTGTGCAAAAGTCTCAGACCACTATGAAAATTAACATTTAAAGCCATTGATCTGAGTGTTCATTTGATGACAAAAACTTAATGTGTTTTTAAAACAGAAAATATTTTGTGTAACCCCACTTGGAAATGCAAACCGAAAGCAATTTTCTGAGACAGACTTTCAAACAATTCTTTTTTAAGTAGTCTTTTGGTAAATTCGTCAACACCTTTCCACAACTTTTCTTTTGTCTATCGCTGTGTGTGTTCTTTTCCCTGGCCAAGTGATCCCACGTATCTTCTAATATGTTGAGGTCAGGGCTCTAAAATGAAACCTATTTGGCAATCAGTTGTTTTCCTGAAAGTTTTCCTGAAAGTTCAACATGATGAATCAAAATCTGTTTGTAATTCTCAGATAATTCCAACAATTTCCCCCACAACAATGGTGTTCAAATCTGGACCTTGAAGCCAGGTCTACCCCAGATTTTTTTTATTGCAACCCTTTAATCAGGGACTTATATAAACCTGGGACACCAGGTGGGTGCAATTAATGATGAGGTAGAACAGAATCCATTCTGCAATCTCTTCTGCTTTTTGCCTTTCTGCAAAATTTTTTTAGTTAGCTCATACATGCCCTAAAATGCCTTAACTTGTACTTTGGTGCCAGATGACTCATCCAGATGCTGAGCAAGCAGTACAATGGACTTCCTTCTGTCCCTCAAGGAAATTACCTTAAAATATTATTGGTTAGATGCAGAGGGCTTCTGTCTTCAAATTTCTTTACGATATTTCTTCTAGCTGTCTCACAAGATATTACAAGAATATTAAATTGTTTTCACTTTTCAATGTATTAATGTTTGTTTTTATTCTGTTGTATAGAGTTTTTACAAGTAAGTACAAATGCATTGCCCAGAATACTACCTTTGAAACAAGCACAGTACTCACTGTCCTCTTTCCTTCCAACAATCCAGCCCTCCCTTCCTGCTCTGAGGCTAACTGACTAACTGCAAGCTCACAGAATAGGGCTACATGTAGCTAAAATGGAGGAAAACACAACTTCAGAATGAACTGTCTTCCTTTTAACCCCTCCTCACTACCTTCTGTCAGTAAACACCGATCAGTCATAACATTATGACCACTGACAGGTGAAGTGAATAACACTGATAATCTCGTTATCATGGCACCTGTCAGTGGGTGGGATATATTAGGCAGCAAGGGAACATTCTGTTCTCAAAGTTGATGTGTTAGAACCAGGAAAAATGGGCAAGTGTAAGGATCTGAGCGACTTTGACAAGGGCCAAATTGTGATGGCTAGACGACTGGGTCAGAGCATCTTCGAAACTGCAGCCCTTGTGGGGTGTTCCCAGTCTGCAGTGGTCAGTACCTATCAAAAGTGGTCCAAGGAAGGAAAAGCAGTGACCCGGCGACCGTGTCATGGGCAGCCAAGGCTCACTGATGCACGTGGGGAGTGAAGGCTCGCCCGTGTGGTCCGATCCAATAGACGAGCTACTGTAGCTCAAATTGCTGAAAAAGTTAATGCTGGTACTGATAGAAAGATGTCAGAACACACAGTGCATCGCAGTTTGTTGCATATGGGGCTGCATAGCCGCAGACCAGTCAGGGTGCCCATGCTGACCCCTGTCCTCTGCCAAAAGTGCCTACAATGGGCACATGAGCATCAGAACTGGACCACAGAGCAATGGAAGAAGGTGGCCTGGTCTGATGAATCACGTTTCCTTTTACATCACGTGGATGGCCGGGTGCGTGTGTGTCGCTTACCTGGAGAACACATGGCACCAGGATGAACTATGGGAAGGAGGCAAGCGGGCGGAGTGTGATGATTTGGGCAATGTTCTGCTGGGAAACCTTAGGTCCTGTCATTCACGTGGATGTTACTTTGACATGTACCACCCACCTAAGCATTGTTGCAGACCATGTGCACCCTTTCATGGCGACTGGATTTCTTGATGGCATTGGCCTCTTTCAGCAGGATAATGCTCCCTGGCTCAAAGGAAAAATGGTTCAGGAATGGTTTGAGGAACACAACAACGAGTTCAAGGTGTTGACTTGGCCTCCAAATTCCCCAGATCTCAATCCAATCGAGCATCTGTGGGATGTGCTGGACAGGTCAGACGTACAGGTCAGGGCTGTTTTGGCAGCAAAAGGGGGACCTAAACAATATTAGGCAGGTGGTCATAATGTTATGGCTGATCGGTGTATATCTGCAGTTGAAGTCACATATTATCACTCCAAATGTCAAGCTTCTTTCTCTAACCAAAGGAAACTGCTTGCCCCCTTTTCCTCTCTCCTCAATCCTCCCACTCCATCTTATCACTGTGTAGATGACCTTTTCATCGACTTTGAAAAGAAGATTGAAAAGATCCAGACCTAATTCACTTAGCCTATTGTGTCCACTGGTCCTTCACAGATCAAACCTTTCTATATATTAACTGCTTTTCCCCCACTCTCTCCAGATGAACACCTACAATATGTGATGTCTGGTCACCCAGCAACCTGCACCCTCAACACAGTGCCTTCTCCAAATTATCTTAAAATAACTTTTCCCATTCCTCACTTCCCTCATCAAGTCATCCATTACCACTGGTTGCATCCCTTCGGAGTTCAAGATGGCCAGAATTACTTACCTCTAGAAACCAACACTTGACATGAAAAATTCCAGACTGATATCCCTTATCCTTTCCAAAACAATTCAGCGTGCTGCCTCTGAGAAACTCTCCTGTTATCCCATTCAGAACGATCTCCTCAATCCTAACTATAATCCTGACCGGTCAGGGTTATTCAACCAAGACCGCAAATTTTTGTGTCACAGATTCAATTTGCAATAACTAAATTGACTGTCCTCTCAGGAGGCTCAGGTTCTGCACACTCTTGGATCACATCCTACCTGGCCCCTGCCAGGTGACGCGGGAAAATCTAGGTTTGCCCCAAGGCCTCTGTTCTAAGTCCTCTCGTGTTTTCTCTATACACCAAGTTACTTGGTTCCATCATATATCCTCACATTGTCTTTCCTATCACTGCTATTCAGACTGCATCATTTTTCTCTGACTCCCAGGTCATTACATGCATTTAAAGCTCAAGGTTTTCCACGAAGGAGCTGCAAGACTCTTTGCTGCAAGACCTCTCCAACATGGTTGATAGCTCTAACATGGTTGATAGTGTCCACTTCCCACAGTGCAAAGAACCTTGGCGTGACCATGAACAACATTTTGCCTTTGTCCACAAACAGTTAGGCTGTGACTCGCTCGTGCAACCTCATGCTCGTAAAATTTGTAAAGGGCGAACTTACCTTACATAGACAGTAAAATCCTTTCCCAAGTTTTAAAAAACGTCTGAAACCCTACCTTCTTAAAACAACTCCACAGGTATTCATTTCCAACATAAAAATAGGTTTCAGTTATGCAGTAAACTTGCCTTGTTATTGTCAGTGAAGTTTTGAGACATGTATGAGTTGGATTGTTAAGCTGTACCACAACAATGTTACAGCATAGATTGGTGCTTATGTGCACCATGACCAGTGGGGGAAGGTTCTGGAAGTTAATTGGCTGGTAGATTAAGCAGACGCATTGGGCCAATGCATCTCAATCTAGGAGTTTTTCCAAACATTCTTATAGACTATTGATGTTTGATGGATCATTTGACCCAGTCTTCTGCACATTTTGGTAAAAGTGTCTGGGAACAGGATTAATGGAACTTGTGTCCTTATTGTCATTTCCATTCAGCAGTAAATACAGAAAGCACACAGTTATTTAGTAGGCATATCCTGTTTGTTTGAAATTACGCCATACATTTATTTTACGTCTTCATAACAATGTTAGACTATGAAGTTAACAGCTGATGTGTTGTCTTAAGTGTCTCATAGTGCACATGAACAGAAACTGTAGAAAAACTGATTTGAACAGTCATATGACTTAGAATTCTGAATTAATTTAATGTAATTCAGGTGAAAAAATAGCTTTAAATTATGTTCAATTCAAGTCACTTGAGGGGATAGTATGTTTATCCCTAATTACATGACAAAAGGTGGCGATGTTATGTGAATTCTAAATCTATTTGATAATATTGTTTCAAGTGCCAATTACCATGTGAAAATACCAATTATAGAATTATATTCATATGTAAAAATACTAATTTAACAATGCTTTTGTAGGGGCATAAATGCATGTGTGCACACTTCTTGACACAAGACATGTTGAAACTCATTGCTATAGATGTAAAATGAGCCTTGAGCTCTAATGGCTGACTACTCTGTGATAGTGAAATGTAATTTCCGTCCTGAGCAGCATCTACCCCTCCCTCTAGGTGAGGAATTCGGGAATCTGAAGTGCATTTTATGTGTATTCCTTCAATGATGACTCTCCAATTATTGAAAGCTTTTAAAGGCAAAACCTCAAATTCTGGAGTACTAAATTCCTCCATTACCCAAACAGAGTCATATTGTAATTTATCCATTCTAGGCTTTTGATTCTAATATTTAGCCATTCTCTAAAAAGTTATAGAAGCAAGTTCAAAGAATGAGCTTGCTTGTGTTACATTTGCACAAAAATGATCCTAACAGATACATCAAGCACCATTTTTCTCATCTTGGACAGATGCATCAACTATTCTTTACATTTTTCAAAAAATGAGTTGCATAACCTTCTTTCCTTACAGGTAAATCTAAATAAAAAGAATTCACAACTAACTGCTAGCTTGGAAAAAATGACAGCGCGTTTCTTCATTTCACACTACAGGTCTGTTGTATTATATGAGACACCTCAGTTCACACTGGTGTCTGTGCATACACCCAGCACCTAAGAGTTAACACAAATGAAGAGCAGAGCATTTTAACATCTACAGACATGATTTCAGTACTTTATGAAAAAAGGAAGCAAAGCTAACTTTAGAGAACTTTGTTGCTTCCAAACATTGCGGAAGAAGATCATGTTAGGAGAAGGGACTTAATGGTTCAGTTTTGTGAACATGGTGGGCGAGCACGTTGTGTTGATATAACTTTTCCTAGAGTTGAGTTAAGTGTTGCTATGAAAAAATGGAAAAGCATGCTGGTAACCATGGAGAGAGTGGGCGGCCATGACAATGAGAGGTCGCGACCAGCCCACAGGAACACTGGGTAATCAGACACCATTAAAAAGTAAAAAGGAAACACACTGAGAACACAACATCTCCATATGTGACAAATGATGTGACCCCCAACTAGAGAGGACAACTGTTTTGGGGGCACTGTTGCAAATTGTACTAAAGTGTTTTTAAACTACAATATATTTCCCAAAATGTAAAGATGAATACATTTTGTAATGTAAACTGGAGATGAGCACGGAGATTAGGAGCCTGTGAACCACACCTCGGGACGACCAGGCCTGAAGGAATCGTAGGAATTGTCCAAAGTCCTCCTGGTTGTGTTGCATATAAAGATGCTGCCTGACAATTCCGGGCTGCCACTCCTCGCACCCCACCTGATTGCCCCTGTCCTCATCCACCTGGTCATGCAGCTGGCTTAGATTGGGATTCTGGACACAGCCCACATGAATTTATTAATTATTATTATATTACTCTTAAAATCTTCACCCGGCACAGCCATAAGAGGACTGGCCACCCCTTAAATTCTGGTTCCTCTCTAGGTTTCTTCCTATTTGGGACTTTTTCCTTGCCACTGTGCATCAACCTTGTTGTTTCTTGCTCTTTGGGGTTTCAGACTACCAGTCTGTAAAAGTACTTTGCAACAAATGCTGATGTAAAAAGGGCTTTGTAAAATAAATTTGATTTATTGATTGATGAGGCTATAAGTTGTTGGTCAAGGGAGAAAAAAAGCAAGAGACGGACTGGGAGAGTGAGAGGAGGTTAGCAATCATGAAGGATAGAACAATAGTTACCGGGGGAAAGAGAGGGGAATAGGTGGGAAAAGAAAGGTTCAGCAACAGTCAATGCCAAGGATAAGGGAAGTAATTAAGTCTAAATGAGTAAATGAATAACCTGTGTGGATGTAGACACAGATATTTATGGTACCCTGGGACTCTCTCAAACTGTGGCCAAGTCATAATTAATTTAACAATTTGTATTTGTATTTTTTCATTTCATTGAGTATTAGTAAGAAAACAGTCCTTAAAACTCATTTTTATTCTGTTTTCTTTGATAGAGCGGTTGAAAAATATAGTTGCCATGTACGAATTCAGTTGCCATCTAAAAATCTGGTTGCCACTGAATTGACTGCTTTTATTTGAACTTGTTTGACTTGGTTTTTCATTTGCAGCAACGACCTGGGAAGCAATTAGGCTTGACGGCTTTAAAGAGTTTTCACTGTGCAGAAAACTCTAGCAACCTTTTGGTTACTGGTCCAAGGACCTAACCGCTAGGATACCTTCCTGCCCACACTCCCAGACAAAAAAGGTAAATATATCAAGCTTTAAAACTAAAAAAGCCTCCAAGCATGTTAGGGAGGCTGGGAGACAGAGAGGAGCTAAATCTCTGCCAACAGGTAGAAGATCAGAGGATTTAGAAGTTGCTACGTTACCGCTGGCATTTCTTCATGGATTTTTGCAGCTAGCAAAGCTTTCCCATCAGAACGATCCATGGTGTAGGGCTTTATTGGAAACACCAGGGTAATACAGACAAGATTACAGAAAATATGAAAGGACGGCACTATTTCCTCATCATAAAGCACTGTGTCTGCTGCCATCAGCATTTTGCCAGACAGACTTAAGGTTACTTTGGTCTACTCCTGGACTTGGATAGACAACGCAGTTCTGTCTTGTTATGGCATTTCTGAGACCATACAAATGAAGTCATCTCCAATTTGAAGAAATTAATGTTTTTCTTCACAAGTATAAATAACTGACTGATCACTTCCAATAATCACATGACTCCAACCGGTTTACCAGTGAAGATAAGCCAATGAAGTTGTTTCATCCAAGTTGAGTGCTTTTTCCATCTCTATCTCCTCCGGTGAAGACTAAAGCATAGAGAAGGATGAAGAACACATCTTTGTACATTTCCTATTATGGCATCTACAAGTTGTCACTAGATGGTGGTAAAGTAGCCAAACAGGCAAAACAATTTAAAGATGAAGGGAATGATCTGGGGATAGTTTTTTTTTTTTACTTTTTGGATAATTCTGAAATCATTCATGTGATTATCCAAGATCAATTTGATCTAGGACAGTTTTTGTCCAGTTTTCAGCAAATAATCAGACATTTTGCATTGGATACGAGGACCATATATGTTCATCTCGTGGGTTGACAATACATTTTGTTTAGACAATAAGAAAGTCCGTCTTTTTAATCCCAATTTTTGTGTAATCCTCTTTTTCTCCATCCAGTTTGAGACCTTTTTTTTCAGAACATATAATGGAACGTGATGCTTCAGCATAATACAACCCCGTTTCCAGAAAAGTTGGGACGCTGTGAAAAATGTAAATGAAAAACAGAATGCAATGATGTGCTAATCATTTAAACCCTATATTCAATAGAATATAAGTCAAAGACAACATATCAAATGTTGAAACTGAAATGTTATTGTTTTTTGAAAAATATATGCCCACTTTGAATTTGATGCCAGCAACATGTTTCAAAAAAGCTGGGACAGGGGCAACAAAAGATTGGATAATTTGAGTAACGCAAAAAAAAAAAGAAACTGGTGGAAAATCTCACAACTAATTAGGTTAATTGGCAACAGGTCAATAACATGACTGGGTATAAAAAGAGCATCCCAGACAGGATGAGTAAAGTTGGGGAGGGGTTCACCACTCAGTGAAAGACTGAGCAGGAAAATATTGCAACAATTGAAGAATAACAATTCTTAACATAAAATTGCAAAGAGTTTGGGGATCTCATCATCTACGGTACACAATATCATTAAAAGGTTCAGAGAATCTGGAGGAATCGCTGTACGCAAGGGTCAAGGCCGAAAACCAAAATTGGATGGCCATGATCTTCGGGCCCTCAGACAGCACTGCATTAAAAACAGACACGATTCTTTAGTGGACATCACTGCATGGGCTCAGAAACACTTGTCTCTGAACACAGTATGTGGCTGCATCCACAAATGCAAGTTGAAACTCTACCATGCAAAGAAGAAAACAAGATCTAGAAACCTTCTCTGGGCCTGAGCTCATTATAGACCGTGGTCTGACAAATAAAAATATGATACTCTTTTTGGGACTCTGCGTCTTCTGGGCTAAAGAGCAGAGGGGCCATCCGGCTTCTTATCAGTGCACAGTTCAAATGCCAACATCTGTGATGGTATGGGGGTGCATTAGAGCATATGGCATGGGTGACTTGCACGTCTGTGAAGGCACCATTAATGTTGAACAATATATTCAGGTTTTGGAGCAACATATGCTGCCATCCAGACAGCATCTTTTTCAGGGAAGGCCTTGCTTATTTCAGCAGGACAATACCAAACAACATTCTGCATGTATCGCAACAGCATGGCTCCATAGCAAAAGAGTCCGGGTGCTAAACTGGCCTGCCTGCAGTCCAGACCTGTCACCCATTAAAAACATTTGGTACATTATTAAACGAAAAATACGACAAAGAAGACCCTGAACTGTTGAGCAGCTGACATCCTATATCAAGCAAGAATAGGAAAACCTTTCACTTTCAATAATACAGCAATTGGTCTCCTCGGTTCCCAAACTCTGGCATCCCAAACGAGTATTGTTAGAAGAAGAGGTGATGCAACATATGCCCCTGTCCCAACTTTTTTGAAACATGTTACTGGCATCAAATTCAAAATGGTCATGAATTTTTCCAAAAACAATAACATTTCTCAGTTTCAACATTTGATATGTTGTCTTTGTACTATTTTCAATTAAATATATGGATAAATGATTTGCACATAATTGCATTCTTTTTTTATTTGCATATTACGCAGCTTCCCAATTATTTTGGAAACAGTGTTGTATGTTTTCATCCTCTCCGATTGGGATACTCTGATCATATGACATTTGAAAAAAGCCCCTTATTACTGGCTGATCAATCCTTATGTCACTGTTTAGCACAGCCATAAAGCATTTTATTGGAACCCAATTTTGTAGAAATAGGAAGGGTTTATGATTTTGTGGCTGTGATAATAATGCCCATAATATTGTATATGTGCCATCAGATTGCCAATAGTTAACAAATCCACAAAGTCATGAACATGCCTATTTCTACAACATTGGCTATATCTTCAAAATATATGAAAACAAATACAAACATTTTGGTCAAACTATGAAGTTAAACTTATGCTTTAATTGTTTAAACTTTTTTAAGACCGTAAATATAAGAAAGGTTGAGGTTCAGAAAATATGGCTGTAACAACTAGTGATCGTCCTCCGTGGTGGCAGACCTCACTGGTGCTGTTCCTGCTAAAACTACCTTTTGGCCACTAGAGGCCTGTATCAGCCTCTAGAGGCCTCTATCAATGAATGCGGACAAAAGGGACAAGGACGGTACACTCCAAAAAAATTGTAAAAGAATAAAGTAAAAAGACAGATTTGAGTGGATAGGTTTTTGTTGAGTGGCCATAAAAATAATTACATGCCAGTGTTTCCGAGGGTCAATAGTCTCTTGTTGTCGTAATTAATCAAATAAATCAACTCAGAGCTGTTTTTTTGAAGCAGAACTAATAGTTGCACACCAAGGTTATTGAATTTCATTCCCAGTTAATGATTTGGCTACACTAGTCCTACAGCAGGTTGTGAACATCACGCGTTTGACTGACTCTTGAAGTAGCTCTCCTTGTAGAGTGACTATAATTCTATGTAATTGTTCAAGGCAGTGGCAAGGGTTCATTATCTAATATTTATTTTGTAACTATATTTTGCAAAAATAGAGAAGGCTTTGCTGAGAGATCTGTGGGCTGGATGCAAATCCATAGACCAACAATAATTGGTTGATACTTCAATTTAAACTTCAACTTTGCAAGCGGGAACCCTCTTGTTTTTACACTTGCTTTTTGGAGTTGTGTTCTTTACTGCGTGATCAGTTCTGTGTTCTCTGGATACGGTTCAGTCTGCTAGATAGAAGAATGTGAAAATGCATAAAGAGAAGTGTTGATGTAAGAGTTTGAACATAGAACCCGGTTTCCAAAACAGTTGGGACGCTGCGTAAAATGTAAATAAAAACAGAATGCAATGATGTACAAATCATTTATCCCTATATTTAATTGAAAATAGTATAAAAGACAACATATCAAATGTTGAAACTGAGAAATGTTATTGTTTTTTGAAAAATACATGGCCATTTTGAATTTGATGCCAGTAACAAGTTTAAAAAAAGCTGGGACAGGGGCAACAAAAGATTGGAAAAGTTGTGTAATGCAAAGAAAAAAACCTGATGGAAAATCTCTCAACTCTCTGTACACGTTTGGGAACTGAGGAGACCAATTGCTGTAGTTTTAAAAATGAAATGTTTTCCCATTCTTGCTTGATATAGGATATTTTCTATTGAATATAGAGTTTAAATGATTTGCACATCATTGCATTCTGTTTTTATGTACATTTTATGAAGCGTCCCAGACACACCCTCTCTCATTCTCTGTTCAGACTACACGGTTGATTGATTGCTAAATAAATTGTGAACAAGCTGCTTTGTGTCTGGAACCTTAAAAAATATCAGATATTTGTTCACATCTTTTCTGTCTTTGTATTTTCTAAACTACACTATATGGCCAAAAGTATGTGGACACTCCTACTAATTATTGATTTCAGTTGTTTCAGCTAAACCCGTTGCTCACAGGTGCATGAAATCCAGCACATAGCCATGAAATCTCCAAAGACAAACATTGGCAGAACAATGGGTCGTACTGAAGAGCTCAGTGACTTTAAACGTTGCACCGTCATAGGATGTCACTTTTGCCACAAGTCAGTTTGTGAAAGTCAGTTAGCGCGGCCTACTCAGAGCCCTGACGTCAACCCAACTGAACACCTATGGAATGAATTGGAATGGCGATTGCGAGCCAGGCCTTCTTGTCCAACATCAATGCCTGACCTTACGAATGTTCTTTTGGCTGAATGGCCACAAATTCCCACAGAGAAACTCCAAAATCTTGTGGAAAGCTTTCCCAGAAGAGTGGTGGCTGTAATGGTTTTGGAATGGGATGTCCAGAAAGCTCATATCGGTGTGATGGTCGGGTGTCCACATACTTTTGGCCATTTAATGTATCATTCTGGGTCTCTCTCCTCATCTCACTCACATAAATGCATGCTGCATGAACTCAAACACATGCACACACACCCATCCAGTGAACTCACCGTCCACAGGTAATAGGAAAGCACATGAATGCAGAGGTAGCATATAAATATTTCCATTTGTCTATTAAGGTCTCAAAATGTCCATTGGTGTCTTCCAAAATCTCTTGCAACAAGCTTACTAACATTACAGTGATGGAAAATAGCAGCAAAACACAAAAACAAAAAATAGGATGAGAAGGAAAAAAGTAAGACAAAATGATTGCAATGTGTATTATCTTTCACCTTATTTATTTAATTATGCAAGTTGAAACTGACATTTTCCTCCCCTTACCCGTGGAGAGAGTAACTGACAGGCAACTATAATCAGTTGGTGAATAAGTCATGAGGCCCCGTTTTAAAAAGTTGAGCGGGTCCCTTGTTGGTCACATGGAAATCAGTCACATCTCCACAAGCGATTCCCAAAATAACAAACGTCGAAACGTTTGCTTCCTTCATCTCATTCAATGATTCTACCTGTCACAACACACTGCTAAGCTACGTATCTCCAAAAGCTGACAAAATAATATCTAAACCTGCTGTACACAAACCAGAGTAGAACAATGGAAACTATCAGACAAACGCAAACAGGCAATACACTAGCCTGCTGTACACTAATGCAGTTAAGTGAGGTTGGACTACAACTGAATTGGGTGCAATAAATAAAAAGAAAACATGGGCCAAATTGTAAGGCTGTCCATGATTATCTACAGGCATAGCCCTTTACACAAACAGGAACATGGCCAGAGACAGGGGCAGACCAGTAGGATTAAAAGTGACATGCCATATCCTTAATCTTCTGTGACAGAGAACAACCAGCAGCTAGGTGGGAACGAAATGGATAGAAGACATGATACAACGTGAGTAAACAGTGCAACTGGCTAGCATGTGTTGCTTCAGGGGAGTGAGAGGAAAGAAAAATGCATCATTACAGGTTATCATGGAAGACTGAGATACAGGAAGAATGGAGGAAGGGAGACAGAAGGCCAAAACTGAGATAAAAATCTAGTTCTTCAGCTTTTGAGAGCCTGTGTCAATTGCCCTCCTCTGGAAATATGGAGTTGATGTATTCAACAATTTTCTCTGTTTGTTTTTCTATTACTGTGTAAATAGAACAATATTTTCAATGCAGTGCAGTTGACAAGTAGTCATTTTCTTCCAAATCCAAGTGAGATGCAATTGGAAAACTGACTGTATTCTCCATTGAAAAAGTCAGTTTCATTGCAGCAAATTTAACTGCAATTGAGATTATGTTTTAGATGGCTATTTTAAGAGCCATTAAGAACCTCAGAAAGGAGTACAGGGACAGTTTGTAGAACAGTGTTCACTAGACAGTGTAATTTGCAGATTAGACTAAAGACACACTTTATACTATAGATTATACTTAAGACCAGGTTTACTGTAGATTACACTAGTGACAGTGTATATTATGATATACTGATAGTTCAAATTCTGAATACCGATTGTCTGGAAGCAATGGTATGAGACCGAATACCATGGATATGATAGCAAATAATTTGTTGCTGTTCAACTTGCAGATGCACTCAGTGATAGGTCATGCATAATAACAGCTCTTAGATTGGGTATATTTAGAGACATTTGTTATTTTGGGAATCGCTTATATATATATATATATATATATATATATATATATATATATATATATAAACTTTATTTCCAACCAAACTGAGCATGTCATCATTAATCGATGTAATGTATGCTGCAATCATGAGTCTGCCAATGCCAAAGGGCTTTTCTACTTCAGGTAACAAACTTTGTACAAAAACATGTTGTAAACAATTAATATACAGGCAGATCTGACTGAAAGAGTTTAAACAGATGGATGGAAGCAGAGAGAGAACGGCAGAACCGACGGAGCAAAGGAAAAATAGCCCATGCCCTATGCTGAAGAACAGTTAATAACCTTCTCTGTCTCCCAAAAAAGAGAAAATCAAACAAGACAATGTTTTTCTCTCCACCATGTTCTTTTTCCCTACTTTTCTCACCCAATTTCTCACTCTCTTTAGTTCACTTTCTTTATACCCCACCTTTTTCTTTCTCACCTACAGCAGTGGCGGAGCAGACGATGAATTAAATAGATGCCAGGCTCTGCTCTGTGCTCCGCTTGTTCACCCTGCCCTGATCCATTATGATGTCTGAATGTTGGCCCATACATTCAAGGGGACATTATCGTCACCATCACCATCATTAATATGTTGGTTTTAGACATTTTTTACATCTTAGAAAGTCCAATGACCAGCCCTAGTCCACAATGTGAAAAATAAGTCAGTAAAAGAACATTTATTTTCTCCCCGGTATATGTACGACATTCCCAGACACACTATGGATTTCCCCTTTTCCAACAGCCTTTGATTTCACACCCAGTGCTATTTTATTAAATCAGGTCTTTAAAGCAATAATACGCAGCCAACTGCATTAAAACACAAAATGCAGCTCTGTGAAAAGTACTGGCATTTTCCACGAAGGAACTGAAAAGTAAGAATCCACTTTTGCAACAACAATTATCGGAATGGCTTAATGCACAACTTTTGCCTTTCGGTTAATTCTTGCAGCTACTCATATTTGTGCAACAACATAGCAGGGCTCAATTAATCATGTCTGAATTATTAATGCTCAGGACGTTGTAAACACTGTGGCCCTTCTTCATTTCTGCTGGCTAATGATCTCTGAACCACGGGCGCCCACTTACAGAAGGAGAGAGCAGGGAAAGATAGAGGAAGGGGAAGAGTGGGTGAGAGATAAGAGAGTGGAGAGAGGAAAATGAGAGCATTGAGAGGTAATCGCAAGTCAGAAAGAGTGAAAGACAGAGAAAAAGACAATGACAGGGCTGTCTATACACCATATAGATAGGGGGGCAGTGGTAGGGGTAGTACTAAATCTGAAGTACGAAATCTGAAAAATTTATGGACTCACTTATGTAAAGTTACTTATGTAAGTCACTCTAAATAAATTTAAATAAGTGTAAAAAATTAATAATTAACGTGTTAATCAATGTTAAAACTGGAGGGTTCCTGGTCCTAACGCTTGAAGGAGAATAAAAGGTGGTTATTTTTTTGATCTATAAAAACAAATCTAAAATTAGTATACTGCACTTTAGTAGTCCATGTATTTTCATCCAATATAAACTTAAGTATATTTCATATTTCTGTTACAAGCAGGACACGTGAGGCATTGGATCAGTGTGGAAAACTGATTCGATTTAACAAAACTATTAAAAATAAGGTTTTTCTTTAACCTAAATCAAATAACATGATGAATTGTTTTTATTATTTCTTGTTGAATTTATTTGTTAATCGACATCACAAGCAAATCAAAACTAAATGTTGTAAATTTCTATTGAACATTTCAATTAAACATTCAGAAGTGGGTGAAAGAACAATTTTTACTTTACTCTGAATTCAGAAGATTTTAGGCAACATAAAAAAAACATTTTTCAAGAGCAGCTTTTATCCATCTCTATAATATTGCAAAAACTTTTTTTGTAATGTTTTATTTTATTTTTACCTCAAGATTAGTATATTAAAGTGATCTTTCTGGCTATCCTGAAAGGAAACTAAATACCTAAATTGTTGCTGGAATCTTACGTAGACAAAAATCACATTACTCCAGTTCTAGACTCCATCCACTGGCAACCTCTTAAGGCTAGGGTTGATTTTTAGGTTTTACAGATAACCTACAAATTATTACATGGACATGCTCATAGTCATGTCTCTGAATTGGTATTGCCATACATAACCTATACATACTTTATGGTCACAAGACGCAGGCCTTCTTACTGTACCTATCATTTTTAAACAAACTGCTGGGGGCAAGCTTTCTCCAATAGAGCTCCTCTACTGTGGAATGAAATGCAGAGGAAAGTGACAGACGCAGACTCAGTCTCACCCTTTAAGTGTCTCCTGGCTACTGTAAAATTACAGGAAGTAGGTAGGACGGAAAAATTCAGGAAGGGGTCAGAGTGGGAGAGAGAGAAGAGAGATTGAGGCAAATTGGTGGATTTTAGTAAGATAGAAAGCTAGAGAGATTCTGAGACAGGAAGAAGTAGTTGATGGAAATAGACATAAGGGGAAGTCAGAGAATAACTTAGAAAGGTGTTGAGAGCATGAGAGAACTTCCCATCAATATATTAATTCATTTAAATAGTAGTTATAGGCCACATGCGTTTAGACTCAGCTTGTAATCTGCTTCCTATCTGGGAGGAAGAAAGGAAAGAGAGAAGACTGGCAGGATAAAACAAAAAAAGCAATTGAATCCACACACCACATACACTAACTCGCGCTCCTACTGAAACTGCTACAGGAATGTTTTGACTTACATGCAATTTGTTGTGTGCTAACAAAAACTGATTAATTAACTAATAAACCCAGCTTGATCAAAGAATTCAAATGAAGGGTGCCTCGAGATCAGGCCATTTGGATTTGTATCATGTTTTCATTGGGAGTGAATGGATTGCTTTCGCTGAGGCATGGGAAAGTGAAAGCTTTCCCATGCCTCAGTAACGGCGTCAGAAATGTATTGTAACGGCATCAGTACAATAGATTTAACGGCATCAGAAATGTATTGTTAGACACTGCAGAAAATCACACCAGATTCAGACTAGTATTTCAAACCTATAAATATGCAGCTTGTGTGCCCAATTCAATAAATCGTCTAACATGCATGCTGAAATTTCAGTGTAAAATTAACATAATGTCAATTGAAAAGATTTAGTTAATATCAATGACAATATTGATTGGCATAATCAATTGAATAAATAAATTACCTTATCAATCCAAAGTGTACCCAATCAATATCAAAAACACTAAACATTGGAGAGAGAGAAAAAAGAAACATTTCAAAGCACATAGCAAACATAACACATCAATATCCCAGTGCGTGGCCGCATCAGGAGGGTTATCTCCCTAATAAATACTGCATATCCAAATCATCTGGATACATTTATAACATACGTTGAACATCACAAACACACACAGAAAATCTATCCAATCAACGTATTAATGAATCAGTGGGAGAAAATTCACCTACCAATCTCATACATGGCCAGTATATAGTGTCCAACACGTACAGTATACACTAACTAGTTTGTCATGATCATTGTCATTGCCAGTCAGTTGAAAATCTAAAAGATCTACCCCTGCTAAAGCTTGGTTGTCCTTACCTGAGCCTGTAATCAAACACTTAGTTATTTTAAGAAAGATATGGTCCTATGTTTTTAGGACCATATTTGCTCCAATTTACAATCCCTTCCACAGAGGACTGTACATGGAACCTAAAAATGTTCTGCCAAAAATGGCTATTCCGGGAACCATAAAGGGTTCCCCTACGGGGAAAGCCGAAGATCTCTGTAGGATTATTATTCCCCTGATATTTCAAAGAAAAAAAAAAATGATTCACCTGATATAAAAAAACTAGATTTATTTCTTTATAAATATATAGCAGATAGATATAGATAGCCTAGCTACTGAATGTCATTAGACTTTTTCCCCTCTCTTTCCATTCATCAATTTGTGAGTTCATAGTGGTGCGCTCTGTGGATGCTAGAATTATTTAAGTGGTGAACGTGCACAGGAAGCCAAGAACAGCACCTCATGAAGTGATTGGCATTCAGATGGAAACCTCGTGACTGGTTGCGTTCTAATATGAGGGAAAGGATATGAGAAATATTTAGGCCACTAAGCCAACAGAGATAATAAGCTAGGCTACTAAATGAATAAGGATCATGTAAACCCCATTACGCTTTCCTAACGGAAACACTGAGACCTACCTAATTTCCACTTGGCAACAATATGATGATATATTTGGTGTAGCTTCCCGCATATGTTAACTATATCAGGTAAAAACTTGTTTAAATATGGTTCTTTTTTTCCTACAACATCATGGTCTATCATAACCTCTATCATAACCTTTAGTCTTGCATAGTTTGTCTTTGACCTAGGCCCTAGAGCAGAGGTCTGTGGGTGTTTTCTTTTGGCAATCCAAAATATTTTGGTAAAAAAACACTTTATTTTATTAATTCAAAATTGGGGGTGATTTATAAGTTACACAAACTTTTATTTTCCTGATCCACCTTCTCTTGACACTTTTTGAGAGGTACATTTTGTCTTGCCAGCAAGTACTGCCTTACCAGACACCCCCACAGGCCCACAAAGCAGGGAAGTCCATGAGCTCAAGGCACCCATCAGCAAAAAAAAAAAAAGATAAATGTTTCTGTCAAGTAATCTACATGAATTAGCCTGATTATTGCTCTTTTGCATCTAATTAACCTATTTTTATTGGCTATCAAGCCTACTATTAATTGGCTATCATGCCAATTCCTAATTGGCTATCAAGTGTTAAAAATGTTACGTGAATCAGGTTTTCCTCTAATATGAAGTGTATTGCTCAGGATCTGATTTACCTCCAGAGGCTATTGTGCACGGTGCATATGAGCCTGAAACACCTAGTATTCAAAGTTGGCCTTTAGGGAGGGATCATATAATTATATGGTGTGTGAAGTATTTGTCATCTTTTGAATTTAGTGAATCAAAGCCTGAGCCACTTAATACTACTTGAGGAAATTCCATAGCCACACTCATGGTATTCACCTACACTGGTTAGTTGGGCTGTTCTTAATCTTTGTTTCATTTGCATGCCCTTGGCTAGGCTGAGTAACGTTGCTGAAGATGGTATGATTTGCTTATGGAAATGCTGATGAAATAGTTGTGGTTTATGTGCTGTGGTGGTTGGTTTTAGGACACAGTGGTGTACTTTTGTAGTGTTGGGCTGAGCTATACTGTATGTTATTGTGTTGTGTAATCAGTATGGTTGTGTTTTACGGGCTATTCATTATATTTTTACTAGTATAGGCCTAATAAAGAAAAGGAAAAAATTGTTTAGGTGTGTTATTTCGCGTTAATAAAGCTTGGATTTACAAACACTAAACGTTCAAAGAAATCAAGAAAGCAGTGTTTGCTTTCTTCTTATGGGTTATAGACCAGAAAGTATACAGGCCTGTTCTGAAAATATATAGTTTGCTGATTAGTATGCTGTTGCATCAAAAATGCACTGACCAATCTATAATGGTTGCAGTTAGCCAATACTTTGAGTGCTGATATATTTGATTCATTTTTCCTGGACTTCATTCTAGGAGCTGGCCTAGAAGAGTGAATGTCTCTTACTGACTGAGTGAGTGAGTGACTGACAACCTCTTGTTAAATAGCGTAGTGGTTAGAGACACAGACTCTGGATCAACAGGTCCTATGTTCGTCACAGTCATGACACATTATGCCTTACGGTTTGTTCAGGACAGACAAAAACTTCATTGGGTACAACCTTTAGTAGCTATGTTACAGGAAGCCTAAAATAAAACAGTTCTGGTGGATATTAGGATTTGTTCAGGATAGACAAATACTTCGCGGCTACATGATTCTCTCGTCTTTTCACTTGATGAAAAAGTCAGTTATTGTCACCTATATTGGTAGATACTGTGTCAATGTCACTCACGAATGGCTAGCTGTTAAAACTGCTAGTGGCAAAAGAGGATTTGTTCAGGATAGACAAAAACTTTGCTGGCTACAACCTTCAGTAGCTACGTTATAGGAAGCCTAAAATAAAACTGTTTACTGTTATATTGCGACTATTTCTGGTGGATTTTCGAATTATGTATTAGGATATGTTCAAGATTTGTTGAAATGCCTCTCAGCAGCTGTAGAGCTCTGTGGCATTGTGGTTAAAGACACTGTCTCATATATGGGTGCCCCGGGTTTTGAATCTGTGGTGGGCATCAATGATCATCACTTTTTATTGCGGGCCGGCTGAACTAGGCTTGCCAGGTTTCTTGTTTTACTCGTACCAGCCAGGTAATGGTTTTGAGCTCCTTTTGAAATAAAACGTATATGTAACAGAAACCTATTTTCCCAACAATAAATGCACAGATACATATAGACATACATAAGCACAAAAATAATAATTTAACAATATCGGCATAAATTTGTGATTTTCTCATTGTAATCACTGAAAACAACTTCCGTCATGCTGACTGACAGAATATACTCAGAACAAGTTTGGCCCGCAGCCAAACCTAGTTGCTGATCCCTGCCCTAGAGCCTATGATTTTTTTGCATTCAATAGAATTTATTCTTATTGATATATTTACAGAGGAAGCCCAATTCTGATCCAGTAATTGTGACCAATCAGATCAGCTATTTTACTTATGATCTCAATTAGCCTGCCCAAGATCCAAATGAGTTGTAAGCGTAGCCAGTTAATAGAAATGCTTCAGCTAATGTCTCATGACATGGCATTTTATAAAATGCTTGTGCTCCATGAAACAATGACAGATGCACAATTAAACAACATTTTGCAAAGAAGCTGTATAAAAAAAAATACAAAATGTATTTGTTTAGTGTCACGTTCTGGCATGGCAGCCAGCCGTTTTTAGAATTAAACACAAATTACACAAAAAGCCAAGATGTTTGTTTAACTGAGTGGAGACAGTCTGAAAGTCTGCCATCCGAGACATGTTATAAAAATGTGTATGTACATGGTATTTCGGAAATTGCAGGGAAAAGTCATGCCTAGGTCCCCCGATTTCTGGGTTCCCCCTTGAACCTAGGTTCCCTAGGAATTCATGAATTTCAGTTCATGACACTTACCCTGTTCTCTATAAAAACAAATGAATACATCCATTGTTTAATTGATAGGTTTTTCGCCAGAGATTTGGATTAGTTAGTTGTAAAGAATAGAATTATTTCTTTGCACGAGACACCTGGGCAAATCTTCATGTCTCTGCACTTCCATTTCCAGTTAGTACCAATCAATTGGTCGAAAGTGCATGTGACTCTCAGTCAAATAATATTTAAGTCGGGGACAGCTGTAGTTGTTATGATGTTATGAAAAAAAGAATCAACAAATTTAATCTGTAAGCAGTAGCGGGCACACAGTGGAGAGTAGATGACACAGAGCACTTCAGCCTGCCCCAGCTGTTTGGTCTGCTGGCTCATGTTGGTCATTTGAATCAGAGAGTAACTTTTGGCCCCACACAGCTCTATCAGGGCCACAGAGGGCGGATGTTCTATGCTATGAGTCACTCAACGCCACCAGGGGGTTATTTTGTCATAGCACTACTGCTATTAGTAATCAGGATGATCAAGCTGTGTCTGATGTTCTGTCACTTTAGATTGTGTCGCAATGTCCTTTGTTGGTTTTGACCCCACAGGAATTGTCTTGGAATTGTTGAACGTGCTTGTGGGACGCTGCATGTATGGCAATTATTATTATTTTTTTTGACTAGCATTAGGGTTTGTTGTAACATGTAACTAACAGAGTTGATAACACAGAAACTTTCTATAAAGTCACCACCGCAAAACGGGTGATGTATTTATGTCTTCTCTATTATAGAGGCGAATAGAAAACTTTAGGAGAAACTTTATCAACACGTCTTAAATCTTATTCAATTCCAGCTCACAAAGCCCTCATTTTCTTTGAGAAATGTACCCCAGGGGAAGATGTATGGATCTTCAGAGAGGTTGTAGTATACGGATTCTCTCATCTTTTACCGTTTGCAAACTTTTACTGTAAAACTGTGATGTGGGTAATACACGCAAGCTATTTAGACCTTTTTCTCTTCAGCCTTCTGATGGCCAAACATAATTGAGCCCTTTTTTATTCAGCATATTTGAAATGCCATGAGACAACCGAAATAAGCCAGCATATTAATGAATATGAATACGAATGAGAAGAATTTGCCATTCTGGCAATACGGCCAACATTGCACTGTGTTTCTATTCAGTAGCTGCTGTTCAGCTCAAATCCCCCCGGTTTGTAATTTCCTTTGGGCTGCTGACAAAGAGCTTTGAAAAAGTTACCCTGTCACACTTCCTCCCCTCGCTCCCTTTTTCTCTTCTCTCTTCCTCATCCAAACTCATGTAGCCCAACTCATGAGCAGAAGCAAGTACTTCAAACATCAAGAATTAGTTGCTCCGTGGAGTAGGTGTGAGGGAGTGAAAATCAACAAAGAGAGCTCTTTGCTCTCTTACACTACCTCAGGAAGTGGGATGAAACTGTGAGGCTTCACATTGAGGCGAGGTAGAAACCTCCATGGAGCAGATCTTTGACAGCTCTGACACCAAAAAATAAATAGAAAAGCAACAGTGGCTAAAGAAAAAGCTAAATTGAGAAGAATGAACGTAGTGAGAGAGGGAAGAAAAAGGAGGTTGGAATAGTGAATAAAGATGCCTCCAGGACACAAGCCCTCTTACTCATCCCTCCAATCAAAAAGAACAACAAAGGTGTTGGGAAAACAGAAGGAAGGAAAGGGCACCTCACAGGTCACAGGCCTCCCACTCTTTGCTAGCTAGCATTCGTAAAAGTGGAGTGATAAGTGCGTGTGGTCGCTCCGAGGGGAGTTCCGAGGCGTGAGATTGGATCGATAAATGCCCAGGAAAGTGGATCAGAGCTTGACATCACCCTGAGGCGTTGGTATTTCCTTGTGAACTCTCATTTCCAACTCCCATGCAAGTAAATAACATCACAGATCCACAAACTAGAAACCAATAGATTGCAAAGTAGGATTTGAGGAGGATCTAAAGATGCCTAATTAACATCTTTTGACAAGTTTAAAAAGCTCGGATATAGAGACAAGAGCATTTGTAACAATAAATCTAAAATGGTTCTTGAAGCAAGTCTATAAAGCAGTATGTCAGTCAAATCAGGGTTAAACATTTCAAAGGTCTACCCAGGAAGCGGGGAGGTATTGTTGGCAGGGTATGCCAATGAGGGTACCAGAACATATATTTTTTGTTAAGAAACATAGTATTGCCAAATCTATTAAGATACCCCAACAGCATCCGTGAATGTCTTTTTCGACAGTCACCCTCTAATCTCATCCCTAAACCATGCTTGATTTGTTTGCGCAATATTTGACAGAACGCCACTTGATAAATAAGAAATAAAGTACATATATTTTCACCCGATTGAACCATCAGAGCACAGACCAGCGGAGTAGGCTTTGCTGTTGCACAGCTTGTAACTGACACAGAGAAAATTCAGCAAAACCATGTAATTCGAAGCTCACAGAGGGCTTAAGGCAGTTGAGCAAAAATCAAGGAAAACAAAACTTCAGCATGACCTAGCATCCTTTCACTCCCTCCTCGCAAATTTCTATCACTCAAAATTCCAAGACCCTTCCTTTTAACCCTAGGAAAGTCTTTTTCACCGTCTCTACACTCTAATCCTCCAACTCCTCCCCCTCATCATCCCTCCTTCAGAAAATGACTCTGCCAACCACTTTTGAAAGAAAGTTGACGACGTCCACACCTCATTTACTCAGCCCAGTGGGACCATTGGTTGCGAACACACCAAACGTCTACGCAATATCTGCTTTTTCCACACTCTCTCCAGAAGAAATCTGCAGCTAGTGATGACTGGTTGCCCGACAACATGCACACTTGACCCCAACCCCACCTCCCTCCCTCCAGATCATAACCGTCCCATTACTTACCTCCCTGAGTAACTCCTCCTTGACCACTGCACAACTTCAAGATAGCCAGAGTCGCTCAAAACAACAGGGTGACATCCCTTCTGTTTGCCCATTCAAAACACTTATGTGTGCGGTCTCCGACCAACTTTCCTGTCATCTCTCTCAGAACAATCCTCTCCACTAGTTGGGCTTCAAGAAGGGCCACTCCACAGAGACTGCTCTCCTCTATGTAGGAGAATTTTTTTGCAATACCCAAGCTAACACTCATTCCTCTCTTCTCATTCCCCTACATCCAGGGTTCGAAATGACCTATGACTCTTGGGGTGTCCCCTTATAATCAGAAAAAATTCTGAAGACTATTTTGCTATCTTATCCATACCTTTTCCACTTTTTAATGTTCTGAAATCTTATGTTTGGAATTTGAACAATAACTTACAATAGCCTACCAGATATTCCCTGAAAATTATATCAAGCCCTATTGATGTGTAACATATGAAAAACGCCAATTTTTAAATTTTGCTAGCAACAGCTGAAAACAAGTGAAATTGTATCTGTCTCATATTCCTTAATCCTACAACATATGACAAAGGAAGTCAAGCCCTTAAATATCACTTAATGTTAACACATTATATTGGGAGTAGCCACTTTGTTCATGATAATGAAATCTAGGAAAAACTGTCATGCTGTGTCTGTTGTTGATTATGTTGATTATGAAGGAAATAAGAATGTATTTGAAAAAACTATGTTTAAATTACCTAAGATAAAGACAGTTCAAATGATATAATAACCTACTAATACCCCAATGTTTCACATTCATCCTGTTAGTTGGTCAGGCAAATCGTTTTTTTTTTTTTCGTTTTGCTCAGCTAGTTCTCAAAAATGAAAAGAAAAACATAGTTATTAATATTATTTATTAATACTAGCTTGAGCTAAAATAATAGTATGTACTTGGCCTGGCTGAGTTGAGATGAGCTGTACTTGGCTTGACTGGGCTAAGCTGGGCTGAGCTGACTTTTTGACTGTACTCTATGATGCAAAACATTGTTTCAATAACTAATTAATGAATTGCTATGTTAAAACATTCAGCTATATTACATTAATTACATATTCATGTAATTAATGTAATATAGCTGAATGTAATTAATGTAATATAGCTGAATTGACATATTGGCTTAGTTAACGTTGATTATTCTGAATTACATATTCAGAATAATCAACGTTAACTGAGCCAATATGTCAATTTCCTCATTAGCTATGTTATCATGTCCATGATGCATGATTCTAGGTTTAGAAAAATAATTTTAGCTACAGTAGCTTCCAAGCTCTCAGTCTCATGTATACACACATTCATGCTCAAATTAAATTAAGTAAATCAAGTCACAAACTTGCAGTACGTCCTAGTTATTACTCGGCATCACTGCCTAGGCAAACAGGTTGGTAAAGCGAGCTACGAATAACTAGTTTAGCAACACTGCTGTAGCTGTCAGCTAGTAGCAGCTAATTTGGCTTCAATATCGCCCAGCTAGCTAGAAAATAACGTTGGCAAATTTAATCCTCTAAACATAACGTGGCATATCTAAAAAATGCAATGTTTGATAGAGGATCGGCTAGTATTGTACTATAAGCAATTATAGAGAGATCAACTTCAAGCACTTCACGTACTTACAGGATTTTCATTCATTTATTGTAGTCGTTTTCAGTCAGAAAGCTGTCAAATTCACTGTCTATGTGCGGTTTGCCGCCTTCAGCTCCGCGTGTGCGCGAGCAGCACGACAACCACCTGTGATGCTGAATAAGAATTGCTGGGTGATCGGATTCATTTACCAAGGCTACCCCGACCGCAGCCTCAGACCAGGGTATAAATAAATTATTGCTGCAAATTATAAAGAGTCCTAGAAGACTGATAATGTTCAGTAATTATTCATGGTTTTAATGAGCGTTAAAATATTTTTT
Source organism: Esox masquinongy (assembly GCA_016801175.1). Taxonomy (NCBI): domain Eukaryota; kingdom Metazoa; phylum Chordata; class Actinopteri; order Esociformes; family Esocidae; genus Esox; species Esox masquinongy. The sequence goes on from JACXGI010000025.1 coordinate 128,111, forward strand.
GTGGGACCCCCCAAACTTAAAAAAATAAACATTATGGGGTGTCCCTATAGAGTTATGGAGGGTCTCAGACCCCTCCCCCCCCAGCCCCTCCTCATTTCGAACCCTGCTTACATCAATCTGTTTCCTTGGACACCTGAAATCCTACTCTCCAACCTCTCAGATGTCAAGAATATTTTTCTTTCTTTTTGGTGACACACATCTGCATCTGCAAGAACCTTGGCATGTCCCTAGGCAACACCATGCAGGATCATGCTCTACAACATTTGAGCATGACTTTACCTCACATGCATAGTAGCACAGACACTAACCCAAGCAATTTTCATCTCAAGTCTGGATTACTGCAACTCATGTTTGGTAGGGCTCCCGGCGAGTGCCACTTAGCCCCAGCAACTTATCCAGAATGCCACTGCACGTCTGGTGTTCAACTTTCCAAAGTTCTCCCATGTCACCCCATTCTGTCGCTCACTCCACTGACTTCCAGTTGAAGCTTGCATCCACTACAAGGCCAGGGTGCATGCCTATGGGGCCACAATGGGAGCATCTACTCCCTACCTTCAGACAATGCTCAAATCTTATACCCAAATGAGGTCTCTTCATTATGTCAGTTCTGGGCTGTTGGACAAACTACCCTTATGGGAAGGCAGCTCTAAATCTGCCAGTCAATTATTTTTCCCTCTTTGCACTCCAATGGAGGAAACAGCTTCCCATTTAGGCTAGGATAACAGAGTCCCTGCCCATTTTCTGAAAAAAAAATCAGAAGTCCTACCTTTTCAAAGAGTAACTAAATTTATCCTCAAGCCATCTTCTCTTTTGCCTATGTGAACTAAGAATTGATTGATCATTATTATTTGTATTGTCTTCTTTCCAGCACTGTCTTCTTCCTGCACTGTCAGAAACAAAAACTTGGACTGAGTGAAAAGTGCGCCAGACTGCAGGAATGTAAATGTACTCGCAAAAAATAACTAAGTACCAATACCAGGCAGAGCAGCTTAGAGAAGCCAACACAAAACAGCAAACACATACTGTAGACAATAACGAACACTGAACAGGGAGAACAGGTGGAGTTAAATACAGATGTTGAGTAAGGAATGAGAGCCAGGTGTGCCTAATGAAGACAGGACAGGTAGGTGAATAAAGGGCGATGGGTCGGTAGTAGCTAGTAGGCCAGGGATATAGAGCGCCAGAGCCGAAGGGGCAAAGGAGCCGACATGACATCCCTTTGGATAAAAGCGTCTGCTAAATGACTAAAACATTAATTTAAATGTAGGAGGAAAAGAACATACATAAAAAATATGCTACCGAGCAATGTCTCCGCATGCGTGTATATAATAAGAAAAAACTTGTTAAACAATTTTAAATGAATGCAATGCATTTTGTTGTTGCTTGATAGCAAACATAATTTAGCCTATTACCTAGCAAGCTACCAAAACTAGTGAGTCGACTATAGTAGGGTAAGCCATATAAATAATAACCTGATTGACAGCTGGCGGTTGAATGGAGAATAAGACAACACAGACTCACCTCACTCTCTAAGATGTTAAAAAGCATAGCAAATGTTTCTCATCAAAAGGGCTGGTCTGACTCTTTAAAATACACTTTCAATTGCCATAATATTGTGAATAGGCAAAGCACTGTAACAGCTGGCATCGCTCCTTTCCAGTGTTTCATAGTCAGGGTGTGTCAGTCCCAGCTTGTTGTATTAAAGCAGGTAGAGGATGTCACGAAGGGGACAGAACAGGGAGGTACACAATCATCCTTTACCATCCCTCCTAAGACAAGGCCACACCTGTTCTGGGCAATAGAGACAGATATGACTCACAAATTGATGGCCTTGCTCTCACCACCACCATTGTCGTGACAAAACAGAAACACCCCTGCCTCCCTGCCACCACGAAAACATAACAGATTTCCACTGATGTTCTGACATTGAGGTAGCTGCAGGAAAATCAATATGATTTTTTTTCTCTTTTTTTTGCATCGACCACAGGCAGTGGACTGAGAGGAGACAGAAAACATAAACAAAGCAAGGGAAATAGATGTATGGTGACATTAATTTCAGTTCTGCATGGAAAAGAGGATTGAGCACACCATCTATTTTAGTCCTCCACTTTTAGAAACCTATAACTTACTACTATAAATATTTGTATGCTGTGTGGTTACAAAAAACAAGGAATCAATGGCCCATAACTACATAATATGACAAGCTGCCTGACATGAGTCATATTATGTACTGTTACAAAACGTCAATACCAAAAACAATTCAAGGGTTGCTTTTGCGTCATCCATGGAAACATATAACAATATGAGCAGACAGAAAGACAGAAACACACAAAATAATTTGAAAGGCAAATTGTAGGTGAATGGAAAGACTATTTTGTAAACAGAGAGAAGGATGAGGTACATTGTATACCTTCAGAGAATAACAACATGCCAGGGACAACATTCCAGGCTTTATTTTTGGTTACATTATCCACGTGTTGGGGACAGCGACCTTTCAGCGCCTTGGGGCTGTCTAGACGAACAGGTAGCCAGACCTAGGCAGGCGGTCAGCCATCATAAAGAGTTTATTTGCTCTGTTTATTCTTAGCCTTTTCTTAAAGGTTATAACACTGGGACTTTCAAACTCGATACTGATCAGCTCACTATAATGGGTGTCAGAGAGAAGCCAGAGATCCACCGTGAAATGGGGAGATGAAGAAAGAGAGAAAAAGAAAGAGATAGCAGAATGCAGAAAGCAAATTGTACAAACATGGTTTTCTTTTTTTCTTTTTTTACCTCAGATACAATATTAGCACGGCTTTTCTCTAAACACAGCCGTTCATATCACATCTCTGCCACAAAAATAAAAAAACAGCACAATTTCAGAAACCCTTTCCAATTCAGGGCTTTTATTCAGGCATTTACAGACCTCATCTAGGGTTCAGCAGCAATTTCCTGAGCCCCGTGTTCCCTCCTTTGAAATACAAACCATGCTATTTTTCATTAAATCATGTATGATCTCCAGTAACCAGTTAAATATTAGGCTATAAAGCTAGCTGCTAAGATATCCCACACTGCAGTAATATTACACCAAGTATTGTCCCTCTCAGTGAGTATGAGGATAATTTAGCAAGGAGATATCCTCACTGAGCTTCTGTATCTCTCACTGAGGATATAGCAAGGTGCCAAATATAGGTCACATAACAGAGCATATCTGTGTAACGTGAACAAAACTGACTGACTTTAGCTGGAGTTACCCTACAGGAGAGGAGATAAAGAAACAGGTATGGGGTGAGATTCCCAAAGGCTTTGCAACTGAAATAAAGTCCATTGTAGCCAATTGAAGGAAGATTATCTTAGTGCTATGGAGCTTTTGAGAAAGTCTCCCCTGTACCATAGCAAGACAGGATAACATGATGCCCTACACCGTAGTTGCATTGGGAAACAAGAGAAACCAATTGTTTTAACTGCAGTTGAAAACAGACTTTACATTGCATTACTTTTGTAAGTACATTATGAAGCAAAATGTTTAGTAATGGAGGATGTTTTAATAAATACTGTGTTAATTGCTGACCTAATGGCTGGTATTCAGTAAGATTAAACAGTACTGTAAAAGAGATTAAGGAATCTTACCAACCTTAGTCAGATACAGTTTCCTTGTTTCGTTGGTTAAACTTTAATTTTCAGATGCATGAAAACACATTAAGCTAACAGGGGAAACCAGGACTTGTCGGGGATGGATTAGACAAACATACTTTCTCCATTTCAATTGTATTCATGCATAATCACACAGACCATTGGCTGTACAGCACATTATTGATTGGTGGGGAAACTTAAAGGCTTCCACAGGAACTATATCATACTATTTAGAATTATGTTCTACATTTCTTACACAGGTTTAAAGTGTAGATGTGGTGTCAAAACTAGGCCGCTTTGATCACAAAACACAAAGAGGCTGAAGGCCCTTGGGTCCACATCCTCCTTGCTCTCCTTGTGCCTAGGCTGCGGCCAGATCCCCACGTCTCGTCCCATACTACTACCCCTAGTTCAGTTCACACTCTGATGGTGGTGCTAGGCATCATGCCCAATGTGGTTGGGGATAGGCCCGGGCAGATCAAAGGCTAACCCCTATTCCACTGTCTCTGCTCTGGGTTCGTGAACAGGTTTCACAGGACTAGGAACCAGAGAAACACAGACGCTGGGAAGGCCCCACATTCCTGGTCCCAAGTCCCCCAAGCCCAAGCTCTCATTACAGAGTCACTGGCTAAAGGTTAATGTTTTAATACCTGCAGAGGAGAGAAGAGGAGGAGTGAGGGAGGGGAAACTGGTGAAGGATGGGGACAGGAATATCAAAATGAGTCCCAATTGTTAGGGACTGTCTGGGAAACAACAGTTGTTCTTGGAGATCATTGCATGCCGACAATCTTGCAAACAAACATGTTTGCACACCAATGACAACAGCAATACCTACATTACCGAATCAAATGCGTAGAGATGCCAAAATCTCTTTCAAACAGCTCTACAGAAAGCCATATGAGCTATTAGAAAGAAAATAATTCTCTAAAAGAACATCTGTACATCGATATGTTGAAATTAAGCAAAATAGAGTGATGGATTTGACTAGAACAATAAAAGCAGATGTTGCAGAATATCAAGAGGTAGAGCTATTGGGACTCTGGCAATGCAGTAACTGCAGCATGTTATCAAAATTACATAACAGAAACAGTTGGTGAACTTCCAAGCTAAATTACATTTGAATTATCAAGCACACAAAGAGGGTGTTGACTAGGGTAGGCCATTGGTCATACTGTTGATCCTGTAGTATAAATCCTGTAGCTGATTATATCTGTTCTTACATGCTGTGGAATATATGCTGTGGAATATAACTACACCAAATGTTTCTAGCCAGTAAATTAATATTTCTTCTATTGTTCATGCTTGCTATTAAATACATTTTAGTGCTTACCCTTCATAGTTAGCAATATCATTGATGTGACCGTGTTCATATTACATCGATCTGCTGAACTGTAGTGGCCTCAAGGGACTATAAAATTTAAAATAGATTCTAAATGTCTAACATATTTCTACACACATCACATTATTAAACGAAATAGCTAAGAGTCTGGGTGTTTGAGCAGTGCTAAAAACCATTGCCATCAATTGATACAGAATAAATATGTGATGGCTTGGTTGGTTTATGTGGAGTGAGTCTGAATCTCACCCCTTGTAAAATATGGGACCTGCATAGAGTCAAATCAGTGAACCATTAAACATATGTTTCCAACAACTAAGCACCCTCTCACCAATTTACAACAGGGCACCAAGCTCTTCCCATCATGACTTTAATTTTGTAATCAGTATACACCATGGAGCCAAGTTGGCACAGATACAGCTGTTTGGTGATGCAGTCCACATAGGAAAGGCTTCAGAGGGGTAGTGACAACATAGGAACAGCTCTTTATGAGCAAGATAGAGAGAGTGAGAGAGAGCAAGATATGGGGCCATTGAGTGAAGTGAGTGAGAGAGACATATCAGAAAGAAAAAATGAGACGGAGAGGTTAATGAGAGGGAAAAATGGGGAAAAAGAAATAGTAAGACATGTAGAGACAGTGAAATAAATAAAATTGACATATCCATAGACAGATACATACATACATACATACATACAGATAGATAGATAGATAGATAGACAGAAACAGAGAGAGATAGAACTAAATAAACAGTAAATTAAATAGATAAGTCCACCAAGAGGAAATGCTAATCCTGAACATCAACATGTGGCGTATTGAACATTAATATTTGCCCAGCCTTTTTTATTTGTTACACATTGGTAAACAAGGATGCATGTGCCACTCTGTGGGACTACAACCAGCAAATGCTAAGATACAGTGATCCACAACAGATGAAGATGAATAAATATTCAAAAGTATTTTGCTCTTTTAAAAATATAAAAATTCTCAAATCTAAACTGTAATATAATAATGATGAAAAGACTGAATGATAGACTGAAAGAGAGAAAAGTGACAGATTACAGGTTACAAGGATAGATGGTTGTGATAAAGAAAAGGGGAGGGAGATAGAAATCAATAGCTTCTATAACCTTAATGAGACCACATGGGATATGTTGGCCTCTGTGCACCTACACGCATGCACAAAGAATTCACACACACGAAAGCATTTACACACACACACACACACACTCTAAAATCACACACATATTAACAACACAATAGACGACTTCTGCTATGACATAAGTATCCAATTCTAAACACTCAAATGAGGCACAACACACCAAAAAGAGTCTTCTGTGATCATTAAAGTCACAAAGAGAGAGACAGGTTGAAAGGAGAGGGAGAAATGCAATCCTAAATCCTTCCTATATTGGCAGAATCTCATTTTGTAAATAACTGGGGAGTTATGGCGGTGAGCGACATGTTATTACCTTTTCATTAAAGAGATGCCTCTCTACCAGTTCCTCACACCCCCGAAATCCCTGTCCCTATCCCACCTCCATGCCGCAGAACAGCAGAACCTCTGAAGAGCCGGGGGTGGGACGGGTGCCCATTAGCCTAATGCAGAATTAAGAGGATCATAAGGCAGTGTGGCACATGACACTTTAGCCCTCCTCGTGAGCACCTAATTCCTCTTAGAGATCACGGAAGTCAAGGACAAATCAGCTGGCTCATTATATTCCTCCCAGGGCTGGCGTCACTGTACGATCATGGGAATCAGGGGACATGATCCCGGGTTGGGTTGCATGAGGGCATGGAAGGATGAAAGGAGCCTACAGGCCCAAGGAATGCTGGGTAGAATGGAGTGGCTCATTGGGCCAATATCAAACTGATACAAGTACACTGACTTGATGTCTAGCTGTTTCAAGTCTAAGACATTTAAGTTATTTTACAGGTGCTCTTAGCTGTTTACAGTAAGTAGTGCGTGCATATATTTTAATACTGGCCCTAATTGAGAATCCAATCCAAAACCCTGGAGTCTGCACGCACCACGCTCCCCTGCTGAACCACAAATACTCTTAAAACATGTAAACTGAAGGACAGCTGTTGAGATGAGTAAATTATCCAACTCTTCACCACCTTGCCACTCTTCATTATCTTACCAAAAGTAGACATTAAAATTCACTTCAGGATCAGATTTTCATAGTGGTGAAATAAACGTCTAAATGTAGGTGCATCTTATGCAAGGATGCAGCTGTGTGGTGCTGTGAAACTGCTAGGTTAAGGTTTAAGTGTTATTTCTGACTGGTTAAGGTTAGGTATAAGGCTAGGTGTTAATTCAGACGGGTTAAGGATTTGAGTAATGGCATACCACTAAAACAAGTTTTGTCACTCTGTGGAATCAAATGTGTAACTTTTGGATACAGTTTGTGGCTTAAGGCCAATCCAAAATCCCCAACCAAAATCATCTTGTCTCTGGAGTGATCATGATGTTGACCTTCCACTCCTTGGAAAAAGAGAAATAGTGGGAGATGTGGTGGGGGAAAATGCTGAATCCAGGATAGGTACAGGCCTTATGGTGTAAAGATTCCCCCTAAGGTGAGTCAGTGTGTCAGTGTTTTATCTGTGGCTGTCTGGGGAGTGCTCTCAGATGGCCTTTTAAAACAGAGTGCTGTTGGGTTATTCAACATTTTGGAGAAACACTGGGTCTACAGGGAGAGGGTCAAATGTCAACAACTGATTGCTGCGGTAATGTGAGGACTAGAACAAACACTGTGATAACCTGACAGGAAGGGCATTAAGGCAACACACACAGGGAGATATATAGAAGTGGACACCTCCGTGTACACCAGCACATACACTTCAAGTAGCCTTTAGTCTCAGTAAAGCAGACACTTCTCTCTGCTCTGCCAAAGGCCATTAGCTTGAGGTGCTGCTTGGCAATTCACTACTGTACTTGTCTAGACCAAGCTGGGCTAAGCTAAGCAATGTCATCCTTTCTGCATGCTTTAGGGCAGTGTCCCCCCTCCATCCTCCACAGAGTTTGAAATCAATAAAAATCAATTACACACTGATCAAACAAAATCAGACGTGTGAGTAACATGTCGAGGTAAAGGTAATGGTTTCACACCTCCTACATGAAAACAACCTGTGAATAATAGCAGTAATATGTTTCCACTTCCCGTGCTCAGGTCCATGGTTTTCACTGTGCAGGTCTAGTGGTATTGACCAGGGTATCGATTGTGTCTACTCTGCTTGAGTGTGGTGAGGAGAGGAGCAACGGTCCAGGGGCAGTCACCGCCATGGCGTTTCTTTAATTAGGCCCCCAAGCGCCTGGCTCGCCAACTCTTTCACACTCCTCCTGCTACTCTGCCTCTTTTCCGTGCCCAGTCAGAAAACACCACAGAGGGAAAAGATTCCCCCAGTGTCCTTTGCTGGAGCTTCTTGTCTCCCTCTTCTCTCCATTGCCTCATCGATTCTCCCACTCTATTACTTTCCCTTCTGTTTTTTTTCTTCTTTTTTTTTCTAAAGATTGCAATCAGCTTGGGTGGCCAGCTTGGTCGGCCTTTGGGTAAACCACACAGGTCGAGATAGATAATGTGAGGGATGAGACGAAGGAGAGGAAAAAAATGGCTACAACAAAGGGGAGGAGGGATGTGACCCAGAAAGCCCACCAGGCATTTATCCCACCAGCCAACCCCATACCCCCCCCCCCCACTTATCAGCATCTTGTTTGAGATGAAGGTGATCCAAGACACAGACGTTTAAACATAAAGGGTTATCAAGGTGCGGCAATAACGTTTGTTGTCTTAGAGGGATGGACTGTTGTCACACTGCGGAATGGAAGTGGTAAGCATGCATACTGGTGGTACAGCATGTCATCTGTAGGGCTAAGGTAGCTCTAACCACAAGCCCAGGTTAGCCCAAAAATGTGCTTGTAAACACATTGCTATCTCTGGAGGTAGCCACTCAAGCGATGCTACTGCATCAAGGCAGTTGGTGCTGGCTTTTATCAATTTCCACAATTCAAGTGTTGTTCACTTCAACTTGACATTTCAATTTGAGATGTGTTTGTTCATTTTAGAGCTGTGAACACAGGCCTTGTCAAGACACGTGTTGTCATTCTGTTGGGAGTAGGGGATGAAACTGACACTTAAAGAATCGTAAACCAGAAAAACTGACCTTTTTTCCAGTCTAATATGCAGCGTTTTGTAAATCTCACTCGCATCACCTCTTGACTGCAGAGCAAGGGCTGTTGGATGCAAGGCTGTGCTGGCACATCTGCCGATGGCAATTTGACGCTGGTAACCTCATCACTCACTACCATAAATGTTGGTCAAATATGTATGGGGTCCGTGACTAGGTCCAATATGTGGACATGCCACTCAAACTGCAAAAATCACAGAGCACAACAGGAGGATGTGAAATCACGATACCCAAAAGCAACAAGTTATTCCAACCTGCCAGCAAGTAGTTTGGTTTTTTCATGGCAAACACACATTTGCTGTTAAAGGTGCCCTATGCAGATTTTTCCATTTAAAATATCCGATAACAACCCTTACATACCATCAGTTAACATTAATAAACAGATTCTGGCAGAGTGTCAGGACTTACACTATCCCCACTGCCATGGTTGCAAGTAAAACGTAGAAGGCCTGGATGTTCGTAGGCGTGTACTTCTTTGAAGGTGTGTGAGGTGAAGGCCAACCTTTGTTTGGGTTCATATAGCCTACATTGAACACTCCAGAAACAAAAATATACGCAAGCAACGCAAGCATAAGACAAACCAGGGTTAATTTTGCCTTTGATGGCGAGAGATGAAGTTTGTGTGAACAGTGACGCAGAATTGGCTACCTTTCTACTTGACAAGTAGGTTGCATCACCTCATTTAGCTAGTTGACTAGATAGTCAAGGAAATCTATGTGTAAGTTACTAGATAAACAATTATACTATGTAGAAAATCATTCAGTGTTCTTGTTTATTCTATTTGTATGAGTGCAGATACATTATAGGAAGGTTTCTCCAAAATCTTTGGTCGAGACAATAAGCTAATGAGCTAAGTTGCATCCGAGCAGACACTCCTTGATTCCATTTCTTGCTGGAAAATAGTGTTAAAAACTAGTGTTCTCTGCAAAATGTTAAGAAAAACAAACATGCATTGTGGGTTGTTTGACTTAAGCTTATACATAAGCGAATATTGCTCGAAACATGCAATTATATTGCCTTTTAGCTAGATTTAGCCTTGTGCAAACTGGTCGAAGTGCGCATATTATAGTTCCAGCTGGCACTAGCTAGCATAATTATGGTTTCATGTTTGCTAGATAGCCATCAACGAGTCTCTGCAATATAGCAATGCGTCTAACGCAACAGATAGCCCAGATGACGTTTTGATTGATTTAGCTGTTTACTTTGTTTATTCTGTGTTCCGTAGTTATGAAAAAGGCCCAACAAATTTAACCCCATTTGAAACCGAAGTCTGTGTTCACTGTTCCAGCATTGACGGTTGGAGGTGACATTGCTTCAAACTGGTCAGTATGCTCTTAGTTAGGAATGACAATGTCCGATCCTAATGGAGTTATTGAACCAATATACAACTCACTGTCGATAGGTGGTATTAAGTTGGATAGGGCATCTTTAAATAAGTTTATTTAAATTTATTTAATTTTGTAACACAAATTAATGGTTTTAAATTCAACAAAGGACGCTGAACACACAAACAAATATTTATAGTTTGATTTGATATTTTGATCAAAGACATTTTGATGATTGGCTATTTTTTATGAACAGTAAATGTTTTGTTTCTGTGGTGATCAGAAGCTAATTATGTGGCATTCTAGTACAATTTACAATAGCCATCAATATGGTGAATACAAAAGATAATATTGAGAGCTGGTGTCCATAACATGTTTTGCTTTTACTCTGGACCTCTTTGGGCTAATCAGTTCCAATAGCATTTGATAGACAACTTTAAACTTTTCTACAGACATGGACTGGAATTTAAATATTTATTTGAAAAGTTTACTTATTTTCTTGTCAAAGTAGCTGGTTTGTTTGTGCTCTTTTGACCTCTTTTATGGTTAGGGTTTATAGTAAAATGGTGGGAAAGTGAAGAATATCCATATTCTTTTGCCTTTACACTCCAAGGAAGACCACAGTGGATGACCTAAAAATACTCACCATAATGTTTTTGTTTTTATTAGCTAGTCCTTCTAGGAAGTCAGCATGGATGCATCAGCAACTAACATCCAAAGAAGACTTCACCAGCAGAATTACAGAACTGGCTCACTTCATTGATAATTGACTCAATTCTGATTTCTGCAATTGCTTTCTGAAGTGTAGAGGAACCACTTCTCTTCTAAAGTAGAGAAACCTCTAAACTCATTGGACAGTGCTTCATCATACAGCAAGACAATCACCCCAAACATACTGCCATAGCATCAAAAACATGTAGTGCTTTGAAATAGGGAGACAATTTATAAAATGTGTTATTATACATTATTTCTAAATAGTGAAACGTTTAAATAAATACTCTTGAATAAAAGCAAAGAATTCAATGTCCCAATAACTATGTAGAGGTCTATGTAGAGGTCACCCCGTTCTGTCCATCTCCGTCTATATCTCTCTCTCTACAGCCATATTAATGTCTACATACTAAATGTATGTTTGAACTTTGGCTCAAAGGTGGTTTGTCCTCTAGTTTGAAGGAAGTGCAGCAAATGCTTTAAAAAGCATGAAATTTAATGAAAAAGATACAGCTGTGTATTGATTTGGCCTCCCGGTGTTGAGAAACAAAGGTTGGCAGGGATGAATACGGTCCGCAGACTCCGCATCGGTGAAAACAATAGATGTTATCAGTCTTAATGGTGGACAGAAGTCCTTGAGCTGAAGGAGACACTAATCAAAGTTACCACTCTTTACTCAACATTGTGCAACCTTGCCACAGCCTAGCCGATAAAATGCATCGAAAGGAGACATTAACCTACAACATTATCCCAGTGGATAAACAGATTTAGATTCCACTGTTCAACTCAATATCCCCTCCGCCTATAGACAGGAAGGAAGAGAGGAGGAATTGAGGATCAGGAACACCTCTGGCTGAAAGGGAATAAATGCAAAGCACCTAGTGGATACAGACGGGGGGCTCGTGTAACCGCGTTGGCTAGAATTTCACTTTTAAATGAATAGTAATTTGTTTTCATTTAAATGTAAATCAGGGGAAGCTAATGGAATTACGTTGACAGTCATCCGCAGAGTAAACTCGCCCACCCACCAACCCTGAGCACCGGAAGGCCCTGGGCCACCCACTCACTGATGGCAGAGGAAGAAACAACAAGTTGATGGGCAGTGGATGACCTTTGGGGGAATACGGAAATGTGGGGTTGTGTCTTCTCATGGGTGGCTCCCCCACCCTTGCCCTCCACCTCTCTATCTGAAATATCAGTGCCATATTGTAGCATGTTTTTGGTATGCTGTCTAAACCTATAAAGCATTCCTATCATAGACACACCAGTACAACAGAACCCCAAATATGAGAAAAAGAAAAAGAGAGATAGGGAGAGAGAAAAAGAGAAATGTAAAGAAACCAAGTGAAAAACTAAGGGGATAGAGAGAAAAGGAGGAAATAGTATGAAAAGATAGGGAAATGTGAGAGAGCATTACAGAATAAAGTGAGAAAGCTTTACAGTATCTGAAGGGTGATACAGTATAGAGGGAGTAGGGTCCAGCAGGGCTGCTGCTATAGACACAGGTGTGCCTTAATCCTGTGGTGTTCTGTTTCCTATTACAGCAGCACAGCAGAACGCTTGCTGTTATAGACCAAGCCGCTAAAATACTCAAACAAAAGCAAAGCCCTTTCTGGGGAGGAAAATGCAGCTCTCAGAACGAAGAAGGCACCTGGTTCTGCAGCAGAGGCCAAAGCACAAGATCCAGGTTGTAACACGGTAAATTAAAAAAATCTAAGAAAGCATGCTAATGTTTTCAGTATTAAGAGTAGGTTTATTCCAAAAAAGATGCATTTGTGCTGATGAATGATGGGAATTAAATTGCACAATTACGCAAAACCTGCGGCAGATATCTTGATTTTCAGTTCAGTGCGACAATGTTTGCCCAACAAAACCTTTAAGCCCACTAAAAGTCTCTATTGACTGCTAATATAGCATTAGAGTATTTACTGGTGAGTTTAGAATTTCTGATTTGGCCACTGAAAGGAGAGCGGAGAGGAGATCTTCAAAGAGCCTTGGAAATTCATTCCCCATTTTATTGTGAGGAAGGAAGTGCTTTGTCGGTTTTACAAGCCACAGTGCCTGAGGACAGGGGGAGCGAGGCAAAGTTCATCCACTGAGAGGGGACGCTTAAATCCCCATGCTGCACCACACTGACACTCACTAATGCGCCAATCAGCCTGGAAGCACAGACACAGACAGACAGCAAGGGCGCTATATAATATGCTCGGCGCTGTTCATCCATGGCTTTACTTGTCGTCCTCCCTCAATTTCTTCCCTCTTCCTTCCTTACTTCCATGCCACAGAGAACATGCCTAATTGGAATTCACAAAATAGTGGGATGGGAACAGATGGCAAAATGGGATAGGGGGGATATGAGAATGAATGACTGTTCAGCGCTGCCACCTTCCCATGTGTGGCCAGTGGTGTTTAAAGGACAGTGATCTTCATTCTTCATCCACAATCCACAATTTTTTGTCTCAACATCCCAATATTATGGAGTCAATATGCTAAATGTTTACAGAATTTACAATCATATTTGAGGTTGTATTGGTAATGAGAACTCAGCCTGGTGATCCTGTGCGATAATTTGGATCCAAGTTCAAAAGGAACATTCAAGTAGCCTATCATCTAAAACTCTCTGGTAAAACAAGTCCATATGTGGGACTTTTTCTTCATCAATATAATTTGTGCTCATAAAATATTATTTTCCACAGGCCTACAAAACATTTAAGGTTGGTTTCAAGGACACAGATTTAGTTAAGACTAAAACAGGTATAATGTATTTTTTAGTCCTAGTCCAAACCTAACCTGTGTTTTCAAAAAAGACCCATAATGATTAATCTTGTGCACTTGTAAAAACTTCAACAGCAGAAATGTAGACATCGAGTTTCCAAAACAAAAACACAATATAGCCTAATCATATTATTATCTACTGTATATTGAATTGGAAAGCAATGGGTAAACATACTGTACCTAAATCATTAAGGAAGATGCTGAATACAAAAAAACGTTGATTGATTCTGCAATATCAGTTATTATTCTGATATGTGCTGAATTTAGTCTCAGTAATATTCCCTTTTGTAATGCCACTTGATAAAAAAGTAATCTAAAAGTTAATTTAACTGCAAGTAATGAGATAACCAGACAAAGATTTAGATATTCTTGTCATATAAATATAACCTCACATTACATGGCATGATTAGATTCATGTTGTGAGTATACTGTAATCAGAGTAGTTATGATGAATACATTGATACATGGACTTTATCCTGTCTTTATTTTATCTTTATGATCTTAAATGATATGCACATGTTATGAGCATTAACTCCTTTCTTCAGGTGCACAGTTCTTGAATCTATTTTGCTCTAGGTTATTGTCACTAGTTTAATTGTACAGCATCAATTATATGGTATGCACTTGCTGTATATGGTTTATTGTGTTGCAGGTGTCCTCAAATCCACAAGAACTAGCATCATTCAGCTCCGGAAAAAATTAAGAGACCACTGCACCTTTTTCTTTCCTATCCAAAAAAGTTGAAAAGGAAGGTTTTGAGTGAGGAACAGAAGGGTTCAAATTAAGAGACCACTGCAAATTGAACGCTTTTGTTCCTCACTTAAAACCTTCCTTTTTGACTTTTTTGGAAAGGAAAAAAAAAGGTGCAGTGGTCTCTTAATTTTTTCCGGAGCTGTATATATATTACGAGAGAAAATTTATTGTCTACGTTGATTAATCTGTGGTCAGATTCATCTTAGATCTTTACCTTCTCCTTTACGTTACCAACACCTTTCCAAATACACACATTTTAAATTTTCTCCTCAGCCCTCGGAGTTATTAAATATTTATTTGATTTTGATTACTAATGAAAATTTGTCAGACAGCAGGGTAACAGGTGCTTGCTGTTATTGACGAATTCTGCCTTTGCAATGACAGATATCACCAGATACCCTAGCAAGCCACTCTCCAACACCTCTGCCTTACACTCTGCCTATTCCAACTCCTTCTATCACCCTCCACTCTGTCTCCCTCCCCTACTCCATCAGGTGAGCAGACGAATGGCTCCTGAGCCAAAGCATTTGTCACAGCAACAATCTGCTGAAAGTAAATTACAGTGACAGGAGCTGCGATGGGGGGGGGGTATATTTATTAAACTAAAGCTTTCTTGAGGACAGTTACGTGTTTCCCATGGCCACAGGTCAGGGCAGCGAGAGAGAGTAAAGAGAGAATTAAGAAAGAGGCATAAAGAGACATGTAAGGAAGGAAGGCAGGAAGAGAGAAAAAATATACAAGAGACAAAGCAGAGAGCAAAAAAAGAATATTGGATAAAGAGAGTTTGTTAATGTGGAGAGGAGCAATTTATAAGGGCTTGACATTGAAGTGATCATGTGCCTTTGTGACGTGGGATGCCCTTGAATCAGCCTCTGAGGAGGTGAATGGTGAATTGTGGACAGGCAGTTATCTCCAAGGCTCCCTTTTCAGTGCTGTTAGAAAATGCTTGACAGCAACGAAATGTTTCTATGGAACGCAGTGGGACACGATCCAAGGCTACGCAGAGACAATGGCTGGAGTAAGTGCGAGAAGCACATCTGCAGAGGAAGCGTAGAATGACAACACTTGATGTTTCAGAACTTCCCATGTAAAGAGACAAACTAACACGTTTGAATGTGCACACACGCACAGACACACACCGAAACAGTGGGAAGAAATCCTTGCATGGTTCTTAATGACAACAGCTCATCAAGGCTATCAAAGATACCCCACAGAGATGAGAAATGAGAGAAAAAAATACAATGACAAACAAGATTCCATATAAATCCACACACCCAAATCTAGATAAACCACCGGCTGCTGAAAAATGCCATAGAAAGTGTGAATCACATTGTAATTTCAACTCATTATCAGCACTGAAGATACTGTACATTAAATTCAATGAATGTGAGCTTACTGAGATTGTGGAACAGAAGATACCATCAATATCAGAATGGCTGATAAACAACCCATTTTTTGTAAATATTACGACATCTTTTGCATTTTGACACAAAGATAAACTGTACTAGTTATTCAAGCTCCGATCCTGTCCAGTCTTAACTACTGTCCAGTAGACCCAATGGAAGAAACTACTTCCCCTTGTAGGTAAGACAGAGTCCCTGCCCATCTTCAGAAAACATAACTGAGGGTTAATATTAATAGTACACATGACAGTCTCTCCTGGTTTTCAGAAAGTAGAGAAGTACTGAATACATTCTTGGTTTTATGATAAATATTATTTGTGTGTCTTGTTGATTCAAAGTCCAAAATGTTTCTCCAGTCATATTACATGTTTAGACACCCAAAGTCAACAAGACACAACCAGGGTCTCTTTACAAGAGTACAAGATGGAAATCACTGTTCCATGTAAAACCATGACAACAGGGAATTTCTACCACCTCAAGTAACTCAAGTGAAGTACAATCAGAAATAAAAAAACTGATAAAACAACACCTCACGGCAAAGCCGGTGAAGAGTGTGTAGAGACACTTTCACAGACACAAAAACACTATCTATATTAATTTACATTTTCTACCAGTTTTCTGGTAATGTTAGTCTGTTTTTATTTGTTTGTCTGTAGTGTCTAAATGTTGATGATATCCTTGAATATATGTAGATTTTGATTTGTTTAGTTCGCATGTAATGTATTTTTCTTTGAGTGTCAGGCCCCAGGCTGTTGCCATGGTTTTAGCTAATCGAGATCCAAATAAACAAACAAATACACTGCAAAAGCGGTTCATGTGCTGTGTAATTTTAGGTTCAAATTAATGTGCTTTTTTGATGGAGATATCCCTCACACATTACTTTAAGAATGAAGGGTATTTTAATAGACTGATGTCAGTGTGTAACCTACAAGTTCATCACGAAATTAATTACTACTAATGCCTGAAAAACAACGTAATATACATAACAAATTTAAATCGTACTTGAATGGAGTCCATCATATCATGATGGTACTGGGAAGGGGTTGTAACACTGTGTATACAGAGAAGTGTTTGGTGTGCCATAAGTATAGAACACGAGTGTACTTAGGTAATGAAATTGGCTGTTAGAAATGAGTGGGTCTACTCAAAACAACAGGTTGATATTTGCATATTGGCTCTCTCTGGACATCTGTTTCCTTCTATAATGAATGGGAAGCTTTCTCCATCGCGCCTCCGCCCAATTCCACCCCTGAGTGCATCACATATTTAATTAGCTTAGTTCAATCTGAGCAATTGCAAAGCTATGAATTTTGCACTGGAGGAGCTGTGGTGTATCATGGTCAAAGCATTGTGCCGATGTTGCAGACCTGCCATAACAAAAACTCCAGTATGTATATATACACACAGAGTATTGGCATCCTTGCAGTTTATTCATTAAACCAGTTTGAATAGAGAAACGGACTGTCATTGTGTGTACAACAAACATTGAAAAAATTTATAAAAATTTTGAATTGTCTGAGGATGTCAGTCATTAGATTGTAGGCAAACGTAAATAATCTCGAGGCTACAAGTCGATCTCCAGAGACCTTGATGTTCCAGGGTCAAACTTACTTAATGTTAGCGAGAAGATTATAGGTGCAAGAGAAAACTTTATGGAAGGTCGCAGCAAAGGATTGATTGAATGGGAACAAAGCACCTCGATCAACTGCCACATAGATTTAAACTGACCTTCAGACTGAAGGTACAATAGTATCAACTTGCACCTTCTGATCCCAACTCAGTGAAAGTGGGCTGTATGTTAGGAGACCCACTGCTGAGAGAGAGACAAGAATGACTGCAAATTTCAAAACACACCTGAATATGCCACAGTCCTCCTGGGACAATCTTCTGTGGACAGATTATACCAAATTAGAGCTTTGGTAATATGCCTCATCTATATGTTTACAGAAAACAAAATGAAGCCTTCAAAGAAAAGAAGTCCTTCCCCCGTAGTCGAACACGGAGGAAGTTCAGTTAAGAACACTTTCCCCAAGTCAAACATGGAGAAAGTTCAGTGATGTTTTAGGGTTGCTTTACCGCCTCAGGCGCTGGGTGCCTCTAACGTGATACCAAGGCATTTTGAAGCGCAATATTGAATCCAGTATCAGAAACCTCAGTTATGGTAATTGGTCTTCCAACAGGACAATGACCTGAAACACACTTAAAAATGCACTCAGGAATGGTTCAAGACAAAACGTTGAACTATTCAAGGGCAAGCAATGAGTTCAGATCTAAATCCTTTTGAAAACCTGTGGAGATCTTCTGGAAACAGCACTTAGGAGGCACCCTTCCAATCTGGGGGAACTCGAAGGCTTTGCACAAAAAGATTGGGCCAAACTGCCAGTACAGACTGACAGTAATCTCATCCATGGCTGTAGGAAGCAGCTGAGCGCCATTATTTTTGGCCAAAGACTGTGCTACAAAATATTGAGTCTAGTTGTCAACAATGTTATCAATGCCATTCTCTGATTTAAAAGCATTCAGAACCTTAATATAAACAGTGAAATAAAGATTTAATAATGACAAAATATTTTGGTCAATTTCAACTTTTTAGAGACAATGTGAGTCATTTGAAGGAAGTGCAAGGGTGCCAATATTTTTGGCCACGACCTTATATATTTGTTTGCAAAGTGATACAACTTTATTTGGAGAAACTGAAGATTCACACAGAGGCCATTACAACGTTTTCCACAAGTACACAAACACAAATCAGCACCATAGACAGATAATGTGCTGGCATGAGTCCCTGCATAGGTCCCATAGAGGATTTCAGCACTGGACAGCTCTGTTGTGTACCCCAGTCCCTGTTCCTTGACACCAATTCCCAACCATCCACCAACAAGAATTCTGCATTTCTTTTTCATGTGTCAGACTTTTATTATATCAAAGATGCATTCCAGGTTGTTAAGCAAAATTTGTATGACATGTTAAGAATTGGCAACATGCCTACACACTATTCCATGTATAACAAACCAACATAGCTATTGTAACATGTCAGCAATGTGTACAACCTTGATAGATTATGGGTGTTTAAAACATTGTGGTGATGTGAATTTCCTTTCCTTTTTTCCTCCACATGCCAATTCCTAATTCTCATCTAAACTTCCATACAGACAGAATCCCCATCATCCAGGGTCAAGAAAAGTATTTGGCAGTGTATACACGTGTACCTCTATAAGTGTATACAAAACATGCAACATATCTTGAAGTTATTAAAATGTTCATGTAAGAAGTAAAAAAAATTACTAGCCACTAGTGAATCTGAGGGATTTGGTTGGTTTACGGTATAAACACTATAAAGGGGATTTTTCACTAAAATATTGCTAGTTAAACATATTAAAATGTTAACAAGAACATTTTCACAACATGCAGGCTGATATTCTGAAAATCTTTTTAAAATCTGTGATTTTGCGTGTGCATTGACTGAAAAATTCTAAACAAATCCAGACATTTAGTTTTAAAATGCCATTCCCATCCTAACTGTGGATGGATTCCAATAGAAATTACCCATCACTTTGAAATCTAGTCTGGTAATATTCCCAGGTTTTCCAGAGATCCAGGGAGATGCTGGCACTTTTGAGAATGTTACAGGAGTTTGCAACAATGTGTTTCTGGTCTCTACTATGGGACTCAAGGCCTCAAAATAACGCCTTGTGAGATAAGTGAAGTACAAAGACGTTAACATTTATGATAACATTTGCCTCCAAAGTCATATGAAGGCCACAGGAGTGAAAATAAATGAACTGAATAACTAGGTCATTAACAAATACAGTCATGGGTGGTAACTCTAGAATTCACTTGAAAAGCAATGCATACTGGAAAATGGTGGAGGTATGGCTTTGTGAGCATGTTACACACTACATTTAAGCTAATCCCCACTTAAGCCTGTTTGGATATACTCAAATAATTTAAGTGTAATGGTTTCCTCAAATGTTTGCCACATTGGGGGTTTAAAGAGACCATGTTCAATGTATATTTGAGGAATTTAACTGACATTACTAAAAGTGACTGAAATGACAGTAAAAAACATGGTGGTTGGGAAGAAATGTTGCCATATTAGGGATAAATAAAAAATGGGTTCTTCAACAGATGAGACCTCTCTGTAGCCCTTAATTAACTCTCTGTCTCTCTCTAGTCTCTCAGATCAGATCAAACGACACTGTGTCAAACCTTCTGCTCCTGTGTCTTTCTCTTCTTCACTCCTCAATCCCAGTTCTCATATAATATCACTCCATTTACTATTTACACCTGCAGGCTACTTCTCGACTGTGTCACTGGTATAGTGGATCAAGAAATAAGTACACATAACAAAATAGCAAGACACAGAAACAGGCATTAGGATATTATCACCCAAGGCTGTGTGAGCACACATAGGAGCTGATCAGATTATCAATGGTCTGACTGGAGATTTCCATCAATTTCCTGAATTGAGTGTAGAGCAACAAACATCATTAGAGGTTGGAAGCTACTTGTTCCAAAATAAGGAGAGAAAATTGAAAAAAAATGTTAAAAGGTGAAGATGATATAATCAAATGCTGTATTAACTAATTCAACCAACCTAATACACATTGAATCTTATATCTCAACCAACTCTGCATCAACCCCTAAAGCTGATTAATTCTCATCTAATATTTATATTACGCAGGTTCAAATTAATGTCAATACTTGATAAACTAATAATCAATCATTAAGCTTTAATAAGTAACTGACTTGGAAATGCCTTATTGTAAGACCTGAACATTGTGAAGGGATCCACAGTCAGACCGTTGCTGGACAATATAATTGTGCCAAGCATCATAATAATCATGTTATTCACTCCTGAACATATTTTAAAAAGAGGTTACATCATAGCATCGCTCTCCAGGAGTAACCTCATCCTCAGGTTTTTTAGTCCCCAGGATATTTGGGCGCGGAAGTGTTTGGTACATGGAGAGATCGTCAGCAACACGTCAAAGGATGAAAAAAATAACGGACTTCTGCTCAACGTGTTTTATTAAATCACATAACGACCCCGAAAGCGGGCTTTTTGAAGAAAATGTTGAGAATCAAGGTTAGTCTTATCTTGACTAACCTAGTAAGCTGTCGTGTGATTATAGCTTCTGCACTGTCTCTGCAGCGCATCGAATAGTGAAAATCACACCGATAGTTTACCGCGACAGAAATTATGTTTTTGTAAATTTGTTGAAAACATCAGAAACAGAACCTGACGTCCACATCATGTGTTGGCTACCCTAAAAGTTAATCAAGCTGTAAGGTCATTACACCGCGAGTGTTGTGCTGTGCCTGTTGCAATTTCTTTCCATAGAAAGGTCCTTGACAGTTCAAAACGCAGCAAATAGTCAATCTTACAATTTCAAATTTATATTGTCGGAAGAAGAGAAAATATTTTTTTAAATATTGGCAAAGTTTAGCTTAGTTTGTGTGATTGGGTACCAGAAGAACACACTTGCTACATTACAGAAAATATATTCTTACACAACCCACGAGCTGTTACGAAATAATATTACTATTTTAATTCACATGTATTCGTGAGAGAAAAGTCACATTCTAAACTGTTCTTAGGCCTACCTCGTGCCACCGTGACCGGGAACTGCAAACCAAGAAATACAAGGATGCCCAAACTCAGGTAGCATCCTCCGGAAAACTGTCCCATCACTGCGCTAGTTGTCTTTCCATCCGACTCCGGGATGTTGCGCTGGGGCCTCAATCATTTGTGGTCGTTGACCGTGTCACCAGTAACAGGTTACCCCGCTCTGACAACGATTACACCGCCTCAGCCGAGGAAGGAGAAACGCCGCTGCATATCTGCTTTGCAGTGCAGAGAGATGGAGAACGGCGTGTATTTCGGCTGTGGGGAAGCCAGTGAGCGAGTACAATAATTAAGCCGCGCAAGCCAATAGCTCTGCTTTGGGCGGAGAGAGAGGGAAAGGGGCATGCACTGCGTGTCCAAAGCCCAATTGGAAATTTAGAATGACAGAAAAAGTGTGTGTGTGTGTGTGTGTGTGTGTGAGAGAGAGAGAGAGAGAGAGAGAGAGAGAGAGAGAGACTGAGTGAGAGCGAGCGAGACTGAGTGAGAGCGAGCGAGACAGAGACTGGTAGTAGAAGATAGGCTACAGATGAGAGTTTTCCGTATGACAGAGAAAGAAAACAAACCGATGCCCACAATTAAATCTACGTATGCTATCATGTTTTCATGTTTTTCATTAAAACCAGGGGACGTGATTTCAAAAAGATATTCTCTTGATGCAGACAACCAGTCACCCAGAGGTTTCTGTGACTTATAACCAAGGGTGGAGCTTTGTCACTTTTGCCACACCGCTGAACTCGCTGAAACGCAACTCCTAGTGGGGAGTTCAGATATGGTGATGTCTCACTGGTTCCATCTGTAAAAAAAAAATCTAAGAAAAGGCTATTGATTTGAATCCTGGGCCATAAAAGGGCAAAGGAAATGTCAATTAGAAGGCAACTGTTTAAAATGGCTTTCCTACTTGCACTGTATGAACATATACATTACTGTAAAGGAAACATGCTCACCTTTTGCACGTAGACTTCTGGATAAAATAGACATGCAAATGAGACAAAAAAACATAATCACTCCATTGCTTGGTATTAATTAATTTAAAAGATATCCCAGAGTGAATTTTTCTGGGCTAGCCTGGCCAATTAGAGGGAGAGTAAGGGGAGTGAGGGACAGGGAGAAGAGAGGCGCAAGACTTGGAATTTTGGTTTGAGGATACATTTGTTATTGTTTCTTTTGAGTAGGGATTTAGGTTTGAGACGGTTAGTCTTGTTATAAGAGAAAGCTGTACATTTTTGTAAATGGTAGAAATTATATATTTCACAGTTTTAACGGTGTCCGGGGCCACCTACTAACAAGACTAGATAGCGACTCCATATACCAGCAATTCTTTAGTTTCCTTTCGGGTTCTCTGTGATATAACTTCAGCTTGTTAGTTATTGTTTGCCGCTAGATAGCCTTTAAACTACAAAGTTACCATAGCAACCTAAGTATATTTTGCCGTAAGAGTTCTAACTTGGGTATAGCGAAGACAGTGTGAGTTACCAGTAGGTGAACTCAAATAGCGACCCTAAGTACGAGAAGATTGATAGTGTCCGGAGTTCTGTAACTCCAGTTCTATGAGTGGAGTGGAGTCCTCTAGGGGGAGCTCTGCTCCTAATGGTTTACCATTGCTGACCTAGTGGCAGCCAGTACACACTCAGTATCAGCCAATGAGAGTGCAGCTGTGTGTATATTAGGTTAGCAACCCCACCGATCATCCTCCTGAACTTCAGGCGACTCCGGGGGTCTGAACTGGAGTTACAGAACTCCGGAAATTATCGTTCTATTTCATGGAGCTCCGTCCTCTAGGGGGAGCTCTACTCCTAGTGGTGTACTCCTTGACAGATACAATATACCCACAGGCAATCAGCTCAAGTCTGGCCAACACCAAGCACGGCTGTGTCCCACTGAAAAAATGCACACACTCTGGCATCAATCGTGTCCACGGTGCCGCCACGCCTATCAACAGACAAGCGGGCAGCGATGCGTGAATGCTGTAACCGGCTCCAAGCACCAACAGACCATTCACACAAATCGTCTCCCAAGCGAGGAGCTGACAAAAAAAAGATATCCATTGGATATCATGCAACACCTGTCTGGTTGGGCGAGAGAACACGAGGACATATCCACAAGGTAGTGTTGCATAAAAGGAGAAGGTGTCAACCACGACGCCGTCTCACAAATATCCTGAACCCGCAGCCATACTATGAGTGGAATGCACTCTGACTCCAAAAGGCAAAAGACGTCCCATCACCTCATTAGCCAATTCAATCGCTTCCTTAAGTTAAAGAGTCAGACACTGTTTAGACAATGCCGAAGCGCTGTGACACACGAACAGCTAAGGTAAGGTGTCACTCTCTGCCGCGAGCGCCACATACTGTGCCAAAGCACTCTCCGGTGCACAATCGATGGAGACACTCCTCTCTCTCTCCCTCAAAGGGAGGAGGAGAGAAAGCCCACAACTCCAATTTCTGTGACTTAAATGAGCTCTACACTCAAACAGGTCTACATTTGCTGTCCCAAACCGGCTCCATAATGCATAAACCATGTCTGGGTGTAGCATCCATGAGATCTGCTCCCACAGTGAGGTAACCCGGAATACCGCCCTCAATGAGTGCAGGTGTTCGTGGGCCCAATTCCATAATTCCTCCACCAATTAGTGGAGTACAGGAGACCTGACTCCCCTTTGGCGATTGATGTTGGCCACTGTCGTCCTGTTGTTCTACAGCGATCGCCTCCACTGTCCGCTGTACATAAGACGGTGACACTGCCCAAGGGGGCTTGTCCTGAAAGGGACAAGAAGAATGGGGCAGAACGTTGGCCAGTAGGGAATTAGGCGTGACTGTCAAGGCAGTAACGTCAGTGCCCAATTTCGCTGAAGCCGTGGGCTGACAGGAAGGAGAGCGTCGTTCATAACCACAGGAAATTGACTGCTTCTCTAACCCAGCATTATCGTCAATGGGCAGCAGGTTTGACACATAGGCTGAGGAGAGCAGACCATAACCCTTGGTTACTGGCGCCTCAAACAACCCGGCATTAATGTTAATGGACTGTGTGCAGAGTGAGCGAGCTGAAGAAAGTCGGCTGTAACCTTTGGTTGCCAACGATTCTGACAGCCCGGTGTTGTACCCAATGGGCCTCACGCCGGGCAGCAGAGGAACAGGTGCAGCAGTGATGTCAGCCACTCTAGCACTGGAAACCTCTGGCACCGGGATCGAGCCTGAGGCGATAACGCAGTTGCGGGTCCCAGATCCAAATCTCATGTGATGAGCAACCTTCCCGCCATAGCCGAGTAGGAACAGTGCTCGTGGTTTCGCGGGTTTTACCTCATAGCAGCCACGGGCGGAACCGGAACTAATGGAGCCACTGCCTGTTATCTAGCCCGTCATCTGGCAGAATTAAGAACCTGGTCGGGCTGAAGAGCGAGCAGTAACAGCAGGCTTTCGAAACGCTGCCGTTGACCCGAGAGCGGAAGGTATCTGTTGAGAGTCTTCCTCTTCTCCTCCTTCCCATGGTGAGCAACAGCCTCAGATACCGCCGCTCCGAACAGCCCCCCATCCTAGAGCAGGACATTCAGGAGGCTGAGCTTCTCCGCATCCTTTAGGGCTTTGAGGGATAGCCACAGGTGCCTATGCGTAACCACGCTGTTAGCCATCACACAGCCGGCACAGACCGTGGAGGCTTAGGTAAGCTTCAAAATCACCCCTGCCAACTTCGCCACCTCCTCAACCTCGTCCAGAGACAGGGTGGAGCAGCCTGTGGACATCCTAGAGAGCGATGCAGCTGTGAGGTCAACGTTGTTGGCTGCGGCCACGGCCTGGGCATCCAGAGAGTACGCTTTCTCAGCGATGCCGAGCGCTTCGTTAGCATGACGGGAACCCAGACATGCCAACAGTGGTCACGAGGCTCACCATCCACCTTGAAAAAGGCTGTTGGGGATGGAAATCTCCATTGCCATTATTCTTGATCTCAAAGTAAGTCTTCAAAAGCTGAGTTGGCTGAAATAATGGGAGGATGACCGATGGGGTTGCTAGCCTAATATATATGCTGCTGCTCTCTCATTGGCTGACGCCGAGTGCGTACATTCAAATTCTCCGGGCGCAGCAAGGGTAAATCACTAAGAGCATGAAATAGAACCTAGGGTTTTCTTCTGAGAAGTGAAGAAATCTCCAACTAACCAACAAAAGCAAGCCTTCCATGATCCACCACTGCACTGGACTGTCCTCACTGTTTGGAATGCCCCATACACCCGCACCCATACAGATGGACAAATAGGACCTTGTATTGCTATCATTTGTTCAGGTCCAATTTGCACAGGCCTTCACCACTATATTTCATAGCTCTGTTTAAAATTAATTTGTTTAATAGGGGTACCCCGGGTTTAATTGTTATTATTTATTTACTACAAGTGTGGTATTAAGTGAATTGCCATTTGTACTTGCATTTGCCTTCATTGCACATTTATACATCCCACCTATAACATACATTGTTTTTAATGTGTCACTTGTAAATTTTCTGTACTCTTGTATTTGCACTTCTGGTTAGATGCTAACTGCATTTCATTGTACTGTACTTGTACTTGAACAATGACAATAAAGTTGAATCTAATCTAAAGTGAAAGGAATTTTATAAAATAATATGTTGCTGTGTGTTATAGTTATTCATTAGTCGCCATACCAATTAGCTTGTTGGAATTGTACAGTTATAAGTGATTCATGCTATTAGATGATAAGTTGTTGTTTCCAATCATTTTAATACTAATCCTCAACTGAAATTTTCTCTCGTGTATATATTCTGTTGTAGTGTGCTCTATTAAAGTAAAGGGTATGTAGCTAGGGATAGAGGACTACTCTGGGGTTATTTTCATTATCTAGACCCCAGATCACCCCTTCTTATCCCATACTGTACCACCAGAAATCACCCTGGTTAGGAGGAAAGGGGTGTTACACCATGATCAGTCATATGACTTGGTGACAGTCATCAAGTTTGTTGGACATTCAATACATGAAATCTATTGCCATCCATTTCAAAATACTCAAATGATTACCAAACTAGATTAGATTAGAATCAACTTTATTGCCATTGAACAAGTACAAGTACAGTAAAACAAAATGCACTACCCCCTAACATGTTCATATCAATGTTATAATGTAGTTTCAGCGATTCTTTAAATCATTATTCATACAAATTGTAGTACTAGCAACTAGCTAAATTATTACATGGCATTGATAAACCATTGACTTAATGTTGTTACTGTGAACTGTTGCTATGGTAACTGTGATGTCACAAGGCTGTATTGTAAAGAATATGAAAAAAAAATGTCCCAGTAATCCAAGGATATAAAGTTCCTAGCTAGCGACCCCCTATTATTGGCTGTTTCTAGCGGTTGGAGAACTAAATGCCCTCAAGTTCAAAATTTAAATGCACTGGAAAACAATGGTAGATTTTGCTATTAATTATACCCTTTCAGCTAGCCCACCACAATTGTTTATACAGATGTATGGATGTTAAACACTTTTTTGAGATTTTGAAAATGTCATGTATGGAAATTGTTTTAGACAAGTTGCAAAACATGAAATCTGATTTGCGGGACAGACCAGACATCATCACGTATTATCAAAGTGATCAGTCTTTTTTCTTCCTCTCCAGAAGGCATGAAAGGTAGGTAAACAGTTCAGAGAAGACTATGACCAGTCATTTGTAACACAAATGAAAAGTAAATATAATGTAATTGAACAAAATATTAAGATGGCCAATAAGGGGACGGTGGCCCATAATAGGGGGTCGTATTTTTTAGCCACGTCGCAAACAAACTAACTGAAAATATCAATATTTTCTCGGACATCTCAGAAATGCTAATTAATGACTTGTTAGTTAACAATTGTATGTCTGTAATAATCACTAAACATTGACAACTTGATCAAATGACTACTCGGTACAAGAAGATATATTTCAAGACTGCTGTTGGATATGCTAGAACAATCTCAGAAGTGTTTATTTGAAAAAGAAACCACAGGGAAAAATTACCTAAATGTTTAGAAATTTAACTAAAAAAGTATTTTTTAAATTTTTTTCTTAAACCGTGATTTTACCTTACCAAAAATGCAACGTTTTGTAAAGATTTTAAAAAAATAATTCCCACACTGGCATCAATAATGACACTTCTATTTAAAAAATGATAGACATCATGTTACACACAATTAAACTAGTTTTCCATTTAATAGCTTGTATTTTCAGATGGACAAAATACCTACAATTCCAGCAACACAAAAACATCACATTACAATTGCAGTTAACTTGCTCGTTAGCTAATTTGCAAACTAATGAGGCAATAGTTATTGCAAAGAGAATATGGTTCACTCTTGTATTCTTGCAAGCTTCAAATAATGCTGCAACTGTAATTAAAAAGAATCAGTTAGACAGAAATTGAAGTTAGCTAGCTAGTCAACTAATTTTCAATATAATGAGGCAATTGCATATACAGTACACACTTTTTTATAACATAACATCACAGCTAATACTGTGCTTACAAACTCTCGTCTTCACAAGTTCACCTGGCATGTTGATGTTCCTACGGCGTGAAATGATTATAGCACACTCCTTTGTCATGTTTGTGTTTCTCATTTGATAATTCAACATCATGGTGCTTTATGGCATAATCCACAATTTGCTCGGCTCTGCATTGTGGTAACATGTAAAACGTAAAACCTTATATCTTATACTGTTTTGGCATGCAATACATACTCTAGTGGGGAATTTTTCTAAATGTTTAATGTGATAAATTTGAAATGTAATGCACCCCCCCCCACAAATATTACATTTACATCTTTACTCAGTACTTTGTTGAAGCATCTTTGGCTGCTTTGGCTCGCGTCTTGGGTATGACAATGCAAGCTTGGCACACCTGTTTTTGGGGGAGTGTCTCAGATTCTTCTCTGTGGATCCCCTCAAGATCTGTCAAGTTGGATGGATAACATGGCTGCACAGCCATTTTCAGATTAAGGGGTCTGAATACTTTCTGAATGCACTGTATAAATATTAAAACATTGACCAGCACCAAAAAAGATGTTCTGGCATCTCTTGCTTTTTCCAGAATTGCCAGATAGCCAATCCACCAATGCTTACATAGTTATTAATTATTTTATGTGCTTTAAGATCGAATGTAAAGCAATTATGTTTACACTGTGACAGGAAGCTGCCATTTCTATAGTAATTTTGGATATTATTAACAGTATAATACTCTGATGATGATTCCACTCAAAGTGCTGGATGAAATCAACATGATGCAACATTGTCTACTGGTGGATAACTTCTGGTCTTTTATGAAGTAATTATTTTCCCATGGAGGAAAGATGAAAGTGTGATTGAAGTATTTAAAAAATATATTTTCTTACAATCGTTGGTCAGGGGACTCTTTCAAGTAGAAGCAAGGCGGGTCTTTACAAACATAATTGACAACAGTGGGTTTAGTAATTGGGCTATACTGTCCTATAAAATTTCTTCATTAAACAACTTGGGTATCTGATTTTTATTAATGTTTGGGACAGCCTTAAAAAATAAGCTTGATCCACTTGTGCTTAATGATTGCAGACAGTGTCATTTGGAATCAAAGTACACATCACTTAAAAAGTGTCAGTGATTTTGAATGAAGACATTTCCCAGGAAGCACTTATTCTTTCTGCTACAGAGAAAGTTTGATCTACAGAGAAAGGCTAGCGGGGGTTGTAGGATTCTACATCGCACTCACAACACTTTATCAAGTTATTTGTC
Source organism: Esox masquinongy (assembly GCA_016801175.1). NCBI lineage: Eukaryota > Metazoa > Chordata > Actinopteri > Esociformes > Esocidae > Esox > Esox masquinongy. The sequence continues at coordinate 157,584 of JACXGI010000025.1, forward strand.
TTTCATACAACTTGAAAGAAAAAGCTCTTCACCAATTCAGAGCGCCTATTGTGCTAGGTTTACATTTAGTATTCTATTGCATGTATCACTGCTATTTTTCTGTGAGCTCCACTGATATTCTCCACCATTTTTCTCTGAGAGACCCAAGGCTTCAGCTCCTGCTTTCTTTCCTGCCTTGAATATGGATTCACAGTGTTCCTTTAAAATGCACTGCAGCCTTCACACTGGCCAGACCAGGTTCTCAGATAGGGCTCCCAGGAGTTATGTTATGTGTGGCTAATAAGCTAAAAGCCTCTCTCTGTTATGGCTAATTTGCAACTGAAGCTTCAAAAAATATTTGGGAAGAACAATGCAACAGAGACATTTTGAAGAGGATCGGAAGTGTCATCCTCAACCAGATGTTACATTGCACTTTGATGGTGATTGAGGTGGAATTGAACTCTCTAAAATTATGCTAAACTAGTTTTTCAGAATATGAAAACAGTCGCTGATTGCCTCTTAACACTGGGGAAAAAAACAGCAAGAGTAAACACATCGTCGATCATGCATGATGCGTTGGAGCCAATCAGCATATGACATAATTGTAATAATCTGTACTTTGAATTTTAAACCTGTATAACACAAGAAGCAGTATAACCTTGCGTGTGTGTGTGTGTGTGTGTGTGTGTGTGTGTGTGTGTGTGTGAGTGTGTGTGTGTGTGTGTGTTAGTATACAGTGCTTTGCAATTCAAACGCCTTTTTTTCTGTTTGATACTTTATTTTTCAACACTGACACACAAATGTGTACTTAAGTTAAGGTAAAAGCTTATTTGCTCCATTTTGGTAAAAATGAAATGAAATAGTTTTCTAGTAAATACTGAATTTGGCCATGTTTATAGATATAGTGTACGTCTTTTCACTAAAGATCCAGTAGCTTTGCACACATTTGTGGGTGCCTGGCTAACATCTCTGCTTGGATATCGGCCCACCACCGAAAGCTCAGCCTCGACAAGACTGAGCTGCTCTTCCTCTAGGAGAAGTGCTTTCTGTTCCAAGACCTTGCCATTATCGACAGACATCTTCATGGTATCATGGCGTCCTCTAAATTCTAAAATGAAATGTAACATGTTCTGGCATGTATTTATTCTCTTTATATAGTATCTCACAAAAGTGAGTACACCCCTCACATTTTTGCAAATATTTGATTATATCTTGACATGTGACAACACTGAAGAAATGACACTTTGCTACAATGTAAAGTAGTTAGTGTACAGCTTGTATAACAGTGTAAATTTGCGGTCCCCTCAAACCGCTGGCAACAAAAGTGAGTACATCCCTAAGTGAAAATGTCCAAATTGGGCCCAATTAGCCATTTTCCCTCCCCGGTGTCAAGTGACTTCTTAGTGTTACAAGGTCTCAGGTGTGAATGGGGAGCAGGTGTGTTAAATTTGGTGTTATCGTTCTCACACTCCCTCATACTGGTCACTGGAAGTTCAACATGACATCTCATGGCAAAGAACTCTCTGAGGATCTGAAAAAAAGAATTGTTGCTCTACATAAAGATGGCCTAGGCTATAAGAACATTGCCAAGACTCTGAAACTGAGCTGGTGGGGGTCAGCCTGTCAGTGCTCAGACCATACGCCGCACACTGCATCAAATTGGTCTGCATGGCTGTGGTCCCAGAAGGTAGCCTCTTCTAAAGATGATGCACAAGAAAGCCTGCAGTTTGCTGAAGACAAGCAGACTAAGGACATGGATTACTGGAACCATGTCCTGTGGTCTGATGAGACCAAGATAAACTTATTTGGTTCAGATGGTGTCAAGCGTGTGTGGCGGCAACCAGGTGAGGAGTACAAAGACAAGTGTGTCTTGCCTACAGTCAAGCATGGTGGTGGGAGTGTCATGTTCTGGGGCTGCATGAGTGCTGCCAGCACTGGGGAGCTACAGTTCATTGAGGGAACCATGAATGCCAACATGTACTGTGACATACTGAAGCAGAGCATGATCCCCTCCCTTCGGAGACTGGGCTGCAGTGCAGTATTCTAACATGATAATGACCCCAAACACACCTCCAAGACGACCACTGCCTTGCTAAAGAAGCTGAGGGTAAAGGTGATGGACTGGCCAAGCTTGTCTCCAGACCTAAACCCTATTGAGCATTTGTGGGGCATCCTCAAATGGAAGGTGGAAGAGCGCAAGGTCTCTAACATCCACCAACTCTGTGATGTTGTCATGGAGGAGTAGAAGAGGACTCCAGTGGCAACCTGTGAAGCTCTGGTGAACTCCATGCCCAAGAGGGTTAAGGCAGTGCTGGAAAATAATGGTGGCCACACAAAATATTGACACTTCGGGCCCAATTTGGACATTTTCACTTAGGGGTGTACTCACTTTGGTTGCCAGCGGTTTAGACATTAATGGCTGTGTGTTGTGTTATTTTGAGAGGACAGCAAATTTACACTGTTCTACAAGCTGTACACTCACTACTTTACATTGTAGCAAAGTGTCATTTCTTCAGTGTTGTCACATGAAAAGATATAATCAAATATTTACAAAAATGTGAGGTTTGTACTCACTTTTGTGAGATACTGTACTCTCTTGTTGAAATAAAATAAACATCCTGAAATAAAAACCCTTGGTCTATTTGAATGAACATTTCCGCAAAAAAAAACATATAGCCTTTTGCATCAGGAGACTGGGCCTTAAAAGTAATGTTGTTTCATTGGGATGAACAAACAACGAAAACATACACATATCTAAAACTGTTTTTGCCCTTTAAATTAATGTTTCAAGGTCTTTTCAGTTACATCAATTTCAGAAACATTTATGAATTATAGCGTAGCATTTGCAAGATACCCTGGATGCAAATGAGAACAAGAAGAGACAGGAGTCAAATGTATTTTCTTTCCTTTTTGATTAATTTCATATCACTTGACCTATAATAAGTGTGGTTTGTGCTCTTTGAGTCTGTTCATGGTAACAATTTATGTGCCTTTCCTATTTCATCATTTAATCCTCCATTAAAAAGTACCCATCCCACAACTTTGACTTTGTGAATGTTTCCTTCAGTTATTACAATGCAAGGATGAGCAAGTAGCATTTGGCTCATTCAGTAAATACTGTGCAAGTTTATTGGATAATATGTTTGTGTGTGTTTTTGTGTCAAACAGAGGGGGAGCGATAGACAGCTTAAAAGACACAGGCAAAGTGTATGAGATAGTCAAGACAGAGAATTAGCCAAACTCATTTTGATGAGGCAGCAAACCACACAGAGAACACAGCATGTTATCTGTGACTGCTCTGTCCTTGTAAACACTAAGTGATTATGCAGAAGACGTAACAGAAACGTTTAGCCAACACGTCCTTGCACCTCTCGTGTACACGCTACCATTAGCCTCAAGGCTACGGCTGTCAAAAAGAATAGAGTAAAAACTGAGAATTACGCTGGGACAAAGTCACTAGAAGAATAGCCAGCGTGGTGTCAAATGTTTACATTAAGGAACGCAATAGTAGAGTTGTGGCTGTTATTGTAATGGAGTAGCAAACTAACCATGGGAACCATGAATGCCAACATGTACTGTGACATACTGAAGCAGAGCATGATCCCCTCCCTTCAGAGACTGGGCCGCAGGGCAGTATTCCAACATGATAACGACCCCAAACACACCTCCAAGACGACCACAGCCTTGCTAAAGAAGCTGAGGGTAAAGGTGATGGACTAGCCAAGCATGTCTCCAGACCTAAACCCTATTGAGGATCTGTGGGGCATCCTCAAACAGAAAGTGGAGGAGCGCAAGGTCTCTAACATCCACCAGCTCCGTGAAGTCGTCATGGAGGAGTGGAAGAGGACTCCAGTGGCAACCTGTGAAGCTCTGGTGAACTCCATGCCCAAGAGGGTTAAGGCAGTGCTGGAAAATAATGGTGGCCACACAAAATATTGACACTTTGGGCCCAATTTGGACATTTTCACTTAGGGGTGTACTCACTTTGGTTGCCAGCGGTTTAGACAGTAATGGCTGTGTGTTGTGTTATTTTGAGGGGACAGCAAATTTACACTGTTATACAAGCTGTACACTCACTACTTTACATTGTAGCAAAGTGTCGTTTCTTCAGTGTTGTCACATGAAAAGATATAATCAAATATTTACAAAAATGTGAGGTTTGTACTCACTTTTGTGAGATATATATATGTATACAGTATCTCACAAAAGTGAGTACATATATATATACACAGCTCTGGAAAAAATTAAGAGACCTCTGCACCTTTTTCTTTCCTTTCCAAAAAAGTTGACAAGGAAAGTTTTGAGTGAGGAACAGAAGCGTTCAAATTTGCAGTGGTCCCTTAATTTGAACCCTTCTGTTCCTCACTCAAAACCTTCCTTTTCAACTTTTTTGGAAAGGAGAGAAAAAGGTTCAGTGGTCTCTTAATTTTTTCCGGAGCTGTATATATTACACATGTCAGGATCAGTATCAGGAAGTGTTTTATTGCCAAGTAAATTTCACAACAATGGCCACTCACCGGTGAAGCGAATAACGTTGATCATCATGTCAAGGTCTGGGTAGATTAGATGGTAAGCAAACAGTTTGGAGTTGATAGGCAGTCCGACCTGAGCGACTTTGACAAGAGCCAAATTGCTTTGGTCAGATGACTGGGCCATCTGAAACAAAAAAGACATATGGGGTGCTCCCGGTTAGCAGGGGTAAGGACCTACTGACAGTGGTCCAAGCGGGACAAACCACAAACCGGCAACAGGGTGTTGGGCGCCTAAGGCTCATCAATGTGCGAGGGCAACGGAGGCTATCCCTTCTGGTCTGAAGCGACAAAAGGTCTACTGTGGCACAAGTCACAGAACATTTTAATCATGCTTACGGGAGGAATGTGTCACAACACACAACGCATCGCACCCTGCTGCGTATGGGGCTGCGGAGCCGCATACCGGTCAGAGTGCCCGTGATGACCCTGTCGAAAGCGCCTACAATGGGCCTACGAGCCTCGGAGCTGGACCTTGGAGCGGTGGAGGAACGTTGTCTGGTCCAATGAGTCCAATTTTCTTTTACATTACGTGGACGGCTGTGTACATCTGCACAGTTTACTTGGGGACATGATGGCACCAGGATGCACTGCGGGAAGACGACAAGCCGGTGGAGGGAGTGTGATGCTCTGGGCAATGTTCTGCGGGGAAACCCTGGGTCCGGGCATTCATGTGGACATCAATTTGACACGTGCCACCTACCTAAACATTGTTGCAGACAAGGTATACTGTATTTACTGTATGTAAGAGTCTACTTAAGAAATTGTGTCCCTGATGCGGTCTATGGACAACACTGGTCGCATTGATGGTCCATCGCAAATGCCCAGTTATGAGGACACCAAGGAACTTAAAACTGCTGTGTTGAAACTCTCTGCAGCACTGTTGATGTGATTGGATTGGTGTATGTTTCCTCTGCTTCCTGGAGTTGAAAATCACCTCCATTGTTTTGCTGACTAAAGTTTGAGAATGTCCTGGCACCATAATGTCAGTTTGCTTATCTCCTCCCTTTAGGCTGACTGCTAATTTGTAGCCATGACGCCGAGAAGTGGGGTGATGGAGTTGGTGTCATGCAGAGCCATGCAGTCATGGGTAAACAGGAAGTGAAGTAGAAGGCAAAAAACACCAACACGGTTCCCCCAGTAAGAGTAAGTGAAGTGAGGTGTTTCTGCCAGTTACAAATTTACTCAAATTTTTTCACTCAGATTCTGAGTGATGCCCATCAGAACGTCAAAGTACCCAGTTGCACAGGGTGGTGTCCAGACACAATTCTATTTGTTTTTATGGAGCAAAAGTTTTGAATGTTGAATGAATGAATCAATCAATCACATTTATTTTATAAAGCCTGTTTTATATCAGCAGAAAATGTTGTCACAATGTGCATATACAAATACCCAGCCTAAGTGACTAGAAAAAACTCCTTAGTAGTGTTGGAACCTAGGAAGAAACCTCGGGAGGAAAGTGTTTGTATAGCAATTTTGTTTTATTTATATATTGTTTTAAGTCAATTACATTTTTATTACAATTTATTTGTTTTTTATTTTACTTTTTAAAATATATTTTGTTAATACTGACAGGGGGTTTTCATTCTAAATCAAATTGCTAAATGACCCATCTTGAACATCTTTTGCATGAACATTGTAAAACAATTGTTTATATTAGCTTAGTACATATTCAGAAATTAAGGTAAAAATAATTAATAGTCAATCATTGATAAATGGCTACTAAGACACCATCACTGATATGACTTGTTTGATCACTTATACATCTATTGGCGATGTCTTCAAGGATGTAAGTCAGACAGAAAAGCTGCAAAGAGGAAGCCATTGAATGCAGCATTGACCGGCAGCTCCAGATGGGGCACAGCAGCAACCACTTCGCTTCAGGGCATAACCACTTACCTACTGTCTGTTCCCTGTGTTTTCCTTGTCATAGAACATATCATTAGTTAACTTAATTTGCTTGATTGACACCTCCAGTGGCCGTTAGAAATTGCCTTCAATCAATCACATTATATATAAATTATATAAAGTGCACTTTTACACCAGCAGTTGTCACCAAGTGCTTATACAGATACCCAGCCTAAAACCCCAAAGAGCATGCAACATCCAAGATATTTATGCACACTGGCTAGGAAGAACTCCTGAGAAAGAAGAAGAAACAGGCTTTGATGAGTTCCTCTTCTGGCTGTCCCAGGTGAAGATTATAAGAGCCCCCCGTTTTGACCACATCAATATTTTTTCACATTCAGATTACCAACAGGTCAACACGTACAGGTCGGCCTTGTCCAGTGTCTTTAGAGAGTATCCAGATCAGCTGCACAACCAGGTGGACAAGGACAGGGAAGACTAGGTTGGCTGTGGGCAGTGACAGCAGGAATCATCAGACGGAAGATAGTTATGGAAAACAACCCTTTGGACCTCGGACAGCAACAGCCTGGAGTCACTCCATCTTCGGGAAACATATATGATATACACATACCCACACGGAAAACTCATGCAAAACATAAATTCACATATTATATGTAGAGGATTTCTCAACATACAGCTCCAGAAAAAATTAAGAGACCATTGCACCTTTTTCTTTCCTTTCCAAAAAAGTTGAAATGGAAAGTTTTGAGTGAGGAACAGAAGCGTTCAATTTGCAGTGGTCTCTTAATTTGAACCCTTCTGTTCCTCACTCAAAACCTTCCTTTTTGACTTTTTTGGAAAGGAAAGAAAAAGGTGCAGGGGTCTCTTAATTCTTTCCGGAGCTCTATATTTACATATGTGCCTTGAATTTGTTCATGAAATATTTAACTTGTGCTTCTCACAATATCATAATATTTTAACATTGAATATTATGTGTTAAAATAATGAAATATATGAATATGCAGTACTTTAAGCATTTCTCATAAACACATCATGGAAATAACCTTCAAGATATTATTTTCCAGAGAATCTCCTTTTTTTAGTGAGTTTAACTAATTACCGTTGGCAAAATGGGGAGCAAACCAACATAACCACCAGTCTAGGCCTTATTGCATTACATTAATTACCGTGAAAATACAATTATTTTCTTTTACAAACAAGAGCCGATTTGTAAGTTGTACAGTATGTATTTACCATAATTTCTATTAAATACATTGTAAATGCAAGTAAGGAAACAACTGGTTAGTCAGTCATCTTAATTTAATAAGGACCATTATTCCCTGTATCATACAGCTGCCATTGTGTCACAATATAATGATAAATGTTTAGTAAATACACCAAAGATTTGACTTTAGTCACTGTCATGCAGCATATTACACCTTTTTCAGTTTCAGTATAATGAACCACTTTATACTCCAAGTTTACATTTAAAAAAAGACTCATTATGAAAACAATATGCATACATTTTAACACAGTATCATGAATGCCATTCCTCTCTGTAAAAGTACTTCAAAGAATCTATTATATCTGTTAGATGTAATTGCTAAATGCATATTACCAACTATAATTTTGTCATTTATGTAAATATATTTATTTATATATGTATTTAAGACATATTTGAAAATATTACGTAAATATATGTATGAAATATATGGCCATACATTAGTAATACATATAATACATATATTAGTATATGTTTAAAAAAATATAGGCACATATTAAAAAAAAAATGTTTTCGAAATATATGTCAATATATAATACTTCCGTGTGGGTAAACAAACAGAGAGGAAATCAGAGAGCACATTTTGGACAATTTTCAGCACATGGAGGGTGCCCAAGAAACACTAAATTAGGTCTTTCCCCCACATTTTTCTTCTCTTAAGGGGAGACTTTCTCCAAGGCCACTGGGGGAATGGCATCTGTCTTGTTTTTGCTTGAATGTCACTTTTTCCGGTAGTTGTTTGGCAATCCCTTGTATGGTGGATTAGAAATATCCAGGGATCTTTGTTTTTAATTCACTACCAGCATTCATTTGTGGAATTTTCAAGAAGTGTTGACTACTGGGAATAAAGGAGGCAAAATTATGGTCTTTGAGTGGAATTATCTCAACTTGCCAGGATGTGGTAAGATCCTAATCACTCTCCTACTCTGAAGTAGTTCAGCCACAATATTTTATTTTGCTAATATAGAAAGACTTTGGCTATATGACATCCTGTATAATGTTTCCTTGGCTTATATTTATGGTCTTTATGGAGGTCACACTATTAAGTGTTCGAAGAAGCAAATCTCTCACAGATATGTACAAAATCTATACTCACCCATAGTCAAGGGCACACCTTTCTGATGGATGCTCTACAAGTGGACTTTCGAATTACACTCCCAATAAGTGATTAATCAGTTTGCATGCCAAGAAAAAATAAATTAATTTAATTCTTGTGTTTGTGAATCAGTACTCGTAGACCTTCTATAAACAGAAGCTACATAAACACCTCTCACTTTCTCTCTTTTTACACAAACAATAACACATGTATGCTAGCTAGGCTCAAGCCCCATCTGCTTATGTAAAATGCAACTTTTTCTAACTTACATTTAGCTATGTTTGAGGAGTGACTAATTAATTTAGTACGCTGACCACTTTTTTTCTAGAAAATGTGTTTTTAACAATGTTTCAAATAGAAAATTGGGACTGTTTAGACAATGTTAGATGATAACGTAAACAATGTCACCAAATCTCCTTGTGTGTGTGTGTGTGTGTGTGTGTGTGTGTGTGTGTGTGTGTTTGTGTGTGTTTGTGTGTGTGTGTGTGTGTGTGTGTGTCTGTAAATATTTTCAATACCGGAAGGATAGTGCAAAAACGGACATTTGACATGGTTCCAGAGTTGAAGTACTCGTACTCCACACCATGCCTGCCATGCAGTTGTATAGAGAATAGTCTATGGCTTGGTTGGCTTGTGTCATTCAGGATTTTCAGGGCCTTCCTGTGATGCCGTCTGGTGTTGAGACCATGGATGACATGGAGCTTGGCCCGGGGATGACCTCAGTCATTAGCACCACCCTGTGAAGCGTCTTGTGAAGGAAGACTGTACAGTTGCCATGCAGTGATGCATCCTGTAGATGCTCTGGATGGTGAAGCTTGATCTTAAAGTTGTGCACCACTTCCATTTCCGTCTTGTCAGTGTAGATTGGAACATTTTCTCCCCCAACCACCTCCTTAGTTTTACTGAAAATGAGGGAGATGTAGTTTTCTTGGCACTACAGTACACAGCCAAGTCCCTGACCTAGTCCCTATACGCTGTTGGAGGCATGCTTTGACCCACAGTAGTGATATGCAGTTCACGAACGATTTGTTCGTTTTGAATAAATCTTTTTAGTGACTTGGGACTCATGAGTACTTTTTTGTAGTGACTCGTCCAATTGTATTGTTTATTCGAACATTTGACAGCAGATTTCTACAACATGACCACTTGCTTCATACCCGGTCCTCCTGCTCAGTTATCCAATCAAGGTCAGTGTACATTCGCAGAGAAAATAGATCAAGGCAGGAACATCATAAAGGCATGTTTATAACTGATAATTGAACTCAGACTATAATAATTAATATAGTTAGTTGATCACTGATGTCATGAAAAACACAGATGAAAACAAGCTCGGACCCTTTTCCATAAGTAAAAAAGACTTGTGAATGACTGACTCGTTCAGTTTCATCGTTCAATTGAACGGTTGTTTCGTTCATTTGAACGACTGGCAGTGGAGTTGTACCCAACCACGGAATACGCTGTTAGTTTTATGTTCTCTGAGAAAAATAGATCAAGACAGTAGCATTATGAAGACATGTTTGTAACAGGTAATTGGACACATGTTTGGTCTAAAATAATTAGGCTAATGTAGTAGTTGGTTTTTGATTGTAATGATAAACACATGAAATCATACACCAAGCCTTTGCCTAAATAAAAAAACTTGTGACTGACTAGTTCAGTTTTATCATTCACTTGAACGATTGTTTCGTTCAGTTGAACGGCTGCCAGCGAAGTTCTATCCCAACTGCTGGCTTCCAGCACAGTAGCCTACCATCCGTCCAACAGCTGTAAGTTTGACGTTGGGGGGTTTAGGCATTACTGACTCAAATGAACTCAAAAGAGTCAAACATCCACCAGCTATGGGTGGTTAGGAAGTCCAGGATGCATTTACAGTGGAAGGAGATCAGTCAGGGGCCCTGAGCATATTGATGAGTCTGGATGTTGTTATGGTGTTCAATGCGGAGCTGTGGTACATTCTCACATCAGTATTCCTGTTGTCCAGGTGGGTTGGGGCAGTGCGGAGAGCAGTCAAGATTGCATTGTTCATTGATTTGTTGGGGCAGTATGCAAATCGATGGGTCCAGGGTGTCCTCACAGATGAGTGAGTGCTACAGGGAGGAAAGTCATTTAGGCAGGGTACCTTTGAATTTTTGGGCACAGGGAGAATATACAGTATGTTGTTCACTACAGGTGAATGCTATTTGGTTACAAAAAGTGTGTCCTTATGTTTAATATTCTAGATGACGTCAGTCATGAATTTTGTAAGTAATGTTGCACATGTTGTAATAGAAGTAATGCTGGCCGTCTTAGAAGAACGCCATGGTGAAAGTTGACAGGAGATTGTGAGGGGGCCGTTTCAAATTCTCTGTGGCAGTACACCTTGGAGAGAGCTAGCTGAATAGAAAGTAATTTCATGCTAATTAAAAAAATTATGCCACAAGTATTTGCAAATGAGCTGCTATTTTCAAAATGTAGTATGTTTTCAATGTAATAATAAAACATGAAAGGACAATATGTGATTTAAAATCATTGGCAGGTATCATTTCAAAGGAAAAACAATATTTGGCATTGAGTTTAAGCCCCACAAAAATCTCTGGCTTCCATTGATTTTCTGTTCATCATTATACAATAGTTTTAATTGGATTATCTTGCTCTATTGTACAGATGTTTCATCAATTTTGATGACTGTTTACCACTCACACATGCACACACTTCCAACACACCTTCATAACACACACATACAGAAGCAATATCTGTATGGCAGTACATTAATAATTGTTTTAGTATTATGAGCATGTGATATTGTAATCAGGCCCATGGGAGTAGTGAGTGGCCCAGGTAAATAATATATAGATAGATTATCCTCTCTGTAGGAAAATGATTTGGTTTCCTTCCTTCTCTCTCTCCTTTTCTCTCATCCTTTTTCACCCTCTCTTTTCCCTCTCTCTTTCTATGATTTGATTGCCAACGACTCGCATTCAGATGAAAACAATACATTTCTCCACAGAGGAATGCACAAGGCTGTGCATCAGTGAGTTCATATTACACGCTTTAAGATCTGTAACCGGAGACATAGAGTATCATCAGCAGGCAATATAAAAACGGCACAATGAAATCACAGATTGTTACCCCTTGTGAATGTAAAAACCAACACCTCTCATCTGATAAACAATGAAATCAGTAAAACATTATGTTGTCGATATGGTTTTGCTGCTGAAGTCTGTCATAATCCACATAATCATCAACAATGTCTTCTTTAAATGGCAGTAATATAATAGTAGCTTCACTAATTTACCTTTGAAACAGGATAGGACTGAACTGAGAAGTGCTCCTGATTGAACAGGGTAAACACTAAGCAACAAAAAGCAGCATCTCTACCCGTAAAGCACTTTTGTAGATCTGGAAATATTGTATGCTGTCTGTATAAGCAATCTGGCAAAAATTCCACCTGGCAAATAAAAAGGTAAAGTGGAATGTCACTGCATTCCTTCAACGCATCACATTTTCTATGATTTATAGATGGGTCATAAGCTTGGGGTTAGGGGTTATAGGCTAGGAGCTAGGGACTAGGGTTTAATTTGGGATAGGGCATTGGCTTTCTCTATATCTACCTTCACATTCCACAGTCAGTCTAAGGTCAGAAACACTGAGTAACATCACTCTCTAGCTTTGAGACTATAGCTGACCATTCAACGGGTCCTCTGTGCTAGAGCTGTGTTGCAGTAGCTCTCTCTTCAGGGCAAGTTGGGGAACGAGGGACGGAGGAGAGAAAGGTGGAAGAGCTTGTAGAGGAGGTTCATATAGCAGCATAAATTGCTTCTTAAGAACTGTCTGAGAGGAGAAAGAGTACAGAGAACTAGGATAGAGTGTGGTGGGGAGCAAGAGGGTGTAAGAGAGGAGGTGGAAAAAGAAGGACAGGCTATTGAGAGTGGGCTCTGAATTACTCTCCTCTTCTCATCCATCCATATCTGGCACTAATGGCTCTCGGTGGAATCGTGGCACCCGCCTGTCACGGCTGTGTGACCCCTAGGGCAGCGAGCCGAGTGCTGCTCAAACACGGCAAATTTGAGCGAGACACCGCCACACTTCCATTTAGAACCTTGTGGCACATACGTCTGGGCTGTGTCAGGCAGGCTGCAGAGATACTCGTTACCTCTTTGCTTCTGTCTTTGTCACTTCTCCCAATTCCTGTCTACATATGTCAAGCCTGTGAATCTATCATGGAGACAGAGCCATTTATAGCTGTGTCAGAAGTTTCTTGGCATGTTTTATACGAGGAAAGTACATTGCTGGGAACAATAAGTACAATTTGATCTTTTGCTGCTTCGGAGAAATGGTGGATGCAGCCAGGCTATCTGTCAAATAGATTCTCACTTCACTCCATCCCTTTCGTTTTGAATGTATTTTTTCCCTTGTCATGGTAAATAACAGGTTTGAACATCTGCTGTTTTAATCACCGTGTTGAAGCTTATTATAGGTGTTGCCTTTCCACCCTGGCAGAGTGAAGTGGGATATTGTAAGTGTTGATCTGTGTGTGAATCTTTGTGCATATGTGTGCATCTGTCTTTGCACACGTGTTTATGTTACCATGTGTTTGTGTGTTCCTGATTGATGGCTCCTCCTTGGCCAGCCCCTGCCCTTCTCCTTGCTCCCAGTGACATAGGGCCAGGGGCCACGGTGGTAATAAGACCCCTGGGAGAGGCTCTTAGGCAGCATATTTTGCTATCGATACTTGGGCATTCTCCACACACAAGGGCACATAGGGGCTCAGCAAAATGTGAAGGTCTTCCTCTCACCTATCCATCGACTGAGCAGCATGGGCTGGATAATGACTGTCAGATGGAAAGTGTGCATGGTGGTGGTGGGCGAGCATGCACGTGTGTGTTTCTGTGTGGTGAGTGGGGGCAAATGCTGTAGGAACGCTGAATGTGGAGGCAATAGGGTCTTAAGGAATGGTTATTTGTGATCTCTCAGTAAACCAACCTCTTAGCTTCTGTGTCTTCCTCATGCTGTTTCATGTCCAGCCCTTACATACTGTACTTTTATGGACACACATGCACATACAGTACGTGGACAAAAGCAGATGCACGCATAAATGCTATTTAAAAATCTCTCAAGAAACCAGCCACTTACACCGACAGAATTCAACATCCATATCATGGATCCTACATTTATAAAGGAAAGCTGTGGTCTGGGGCTGTGTTTCAGGGTTTGGGCTAGGCCACTTAGTTCCAGTGAAGTGTCATTTTAATGCTACAGAATAGAAAGAAATTTTAAACAATTGGGTGCTTCCAAATTTGCGGCAAAAGTTTGGGGAAAGCCCTTTCCTGTTCCAGCATGACTGTGCCCCTGTGCATAAAGCCAGGTCCATAAAGACATGGTTCAACAAGGTTGGTGCGGAGGAACTCGTGTGGCCTGAACAGAGCCCTGACCTCAACCCCACTGAACACCTTTGGGAAGAAGTGGAATTGGAAGGATTGCGAGCCAGGCCTTCTTGTTCAACATCAGTGTCTGACCTCACAAAAGCTCTTTTGGCTGAATGGGCACAAATTCCCATAGAGGCACTCCAAAATCTTTCCCAGAAGAGTAGTGGCTGTTGTAGCTGCAAAGGGTGGGTCAAGTCCATATTAATGTCAATGAATTTGGAATGGGATGTCCAACAAGCTCATATAGGTGTAATGTTTGGATGTCCACATACTATTGGCCATATTGTGTATAACTAAATGTATTTAAAAACCGCTATATAATTTTATAGTTTACAGTTTTATAATAATTACATTTCATTCAATTACGTTTTTTCATTTCATTGGCAGCACAAGATTTCCAAACAATCCATCACAGTAAACATTTTAACATTTTATGGAAAAGTCAAAATGTACAAATGAAATCCCATAAAGCCCACAGAGTAATAATTTCCTGAAGCATCTGGCATTACATGCCAAAACACATTACATGCTTTCCGAATTATTAATGGATGGTGACTCTTAGGCTTAGAGTTTGGCCAGTCAGTCCACTCTAGGAGAGTAATAGTTCCATCCCACTTCAAACAGACTTAATTCTCTCTGCGCAGAAATTCAGGCTTGGATAACAGTCTACTTATTTACTTCCTGGACTCACTAAAACAGATTCATAGATGACTCAATGGCTTGTGCACTACATACACCCATATCCTGCCTGAATGGAAGGTAACGTGAACACTTACATGCGGTTGTTGTTCACTGACTTCAGCTCTGACTTTAACACTATAGCGCCCTTCAACTTAATAACTTGTCTCACTGCAACTGGATCAAGGAGTTCCTGACAGGCTGACACAAAGTGTCGCCAGACGCTAGCCCCCAGGGATATGTAGTCAGCTCTCTCCAGCACTTCCTGCTCATCCACGACTTAATGGTTATGCGCAACGTAACACCATCATCAACTTCAGTCTCGACACAACAGTCCTAGGGGTGATCACCAACATCGATGAGTCAGTGTACAAGGATGAAAATCTGAGCCCTGGCGGAACGGTGACAGGAAATAACCTCTGCTTCAACGTCAGCCAAACTGAGGAGGTAATCACTGACCACAGAAGAAGTTTGCAGGCCACAGTCTACATTAACAGGGGCAGCAGTGGAGAGAGTAGAGAATTTCAGGTTTCATGGTGTGGACATCACCAAGGACCTGAACTCATACCACCACGCAGACATTATGGTGAGGAAAAAGCAATATTACTTCCTCAACATCCGGAAACCTTCTACAGGTGCCGCAATGAGAACATCCTATCAGGCTACATCACCGCCAGGTATGGTAACTACAACCATTCACAACCGGCCACCTCTCCAGAAGCTCGCGAGGTAAGCCAAACTCTGGGGAAAAAAAGGGAATCATAGCCAAGCCATTGACACATCAACCAAGTTAAGCACTTTTGTGTTAGAGGGCCAAGAAAGTTCAGTGTGAATAACATATCAACACCGGCTTTGGTTGGCTATACTGTGAAAAAACCCATATGGGATTTTTACACTTAACAGAAATATTCAGCCTACTCACCATACATGTCACCCACTGAGCATGTCTGTGATGCTCTTGATTGACGAGTAAGTCATCGTGTTCCAGTATCCAGCAGCTTCACACATCCGTTAAAGAGGAGTGAGACAAGATTCACCAGGCCACAATAAACAACCTGTTCTCTCCACGCGAAGGAGATGTGTGTGAGGTCAGTCATTCCAGTACTACAGTAGTGTTGAGCAGCTAACAGCTTGCAATAATATGAAAATATTATCTGCCCCCCCAACATTGTCAGTCACAGATCATAGATCAAATCACCTAACCTATTCTCTGACTTTTGCACTCACGCACCCACTCACACATAAGCATCATCCATACACATGTACACACACCCTCACAAATTCAAATAGCCTGTATCCTGTAGATTTACCGTATTTACATTTTTATATACCTCTTCTGTAAATCGTACAATGCCTTTATGTATGTTGCAATCCTAAACACCTAATTCCATTAACTTAACATTAATCCTTTTACATTGTGTACATCTTTCCTTACTGTACTCATCAACGGCTCTGTATTTTAATATTCATACTGTATATTGTCAGTTCTTGTATGTAAGTCCTGGCTAACTGCACTTTGGAAGACATCCGTTGGTACGTGCTGTTCCAAGGTATCAGAAATTGAAATATCTCCCCTTGCTACCCCATCCCCGTCTTCCTCCAAAAAATCCAGTGAACGAGAAGGCCAGCGGTGGCTACACTCTGACCCTATTCCCCAAACAGTCCCTAGGTGCTATGTGTGCGCAAATCCATCTGCTAACACCTTGTTTGTAGCATGGTAGGTTATCATCATGTCATTTTTCTGCTAGCCTAAGCTAAGGATTAATATCGTCCCCAGTAGGGTTTTCAACAAAAACATATTCTAATAGCGGAATGAACAAACCAGTTCCACGCTGTGCATAAATTACAGATCTCTCCTGATTATTGTTTGTAGATAAGCGTCTCTAGCCACCTCGGTTACCTTATGGCTTCTACAAGCACCCTACCTTATGTACAGTATTTGTTTGAATTTGGGAACAGGTATTTGGTTGACACAAGTATTTGGTTGTGCAAGACACAAGTATTTGGTTGTGCCCCACCACACATCAGGAAAACTACTGTTTGCACACCCCCGCCTGAGCCCATTCTAACCACATTTTAGCCGTAACATCAAATGATGCTTAGGTGTGAATCAGAAGTGCCTGCACACCCAGCAGCTTTCCAGATGAGGGCTGGTATGTTTTTACTGTAGCCTAACATAGCTATGATTGTGTTTGGTGCCTTGATCAAGAGCAACAGTAGGAGATGGTAGAACTATGGGATCAGAGACCAACCTTCTATTTAGATTTACATGGGCTGCAAATAAATGCTGTCAGTTATTGTGGTAATTTTAGGGGAGAAATGTAGGGGTCTAACAGACTGACTTGGAAAAAGAATGCTCCTATATTTAATTGCAAGCACATGCCATCATTTACAATTTAAAAAAAATCAATGGTTGTCTGGTTGTCTGCAAGCAGTACATACAAGAACAAACTGACAAAGTTGTAGCAGCACTGTAAAGGGGGCAAAAATTCCTTCCAGTCAAAGTATGAGACAGATAGACTGTGACAAGAAATGGCTTTATGAAGTTTTTCTCAGTCAAAGGGGGTAACACCAGCTGTTCAAGCTGGGAATGTACTTATTTTTTCTTATTAAAATATTGTTGATATGAATAAATGATTGCAAAGCATAATCTTTCAGTGTAAATTGTTGAATTAGGTTGCCTTTATCTGTCAGTTATGTTGAAGTGAAGATATACAATACTTACGCAATACTTAGCAAAAGTCTTAGGCCACTTGTGATTTTTCTATTTAAGTTATTTGTGTATTACTACACACCACCCTGTGGAAATGGTTCCACATGCAATCCAACATGCTTCTACTAATAACCACCAGAAAACCTAAAAGGTTATTCAAAAGGTTCACTTACAGAACCAAATTACCCTTTTGAAAATGTAGTAGGAAAGAACATTTCACTTCACCCTGTTATTGCATGTATGTATCTGTATATGTGACCCATGACCATGATCTTGATGATGTTGCCGCAGACTTAGTTCTTCCTTATTTATTTTTCATACAGTAAGTCTCACTATGAGTAAGTGTGAAGCTTAGTATAGTACTGCATGTGAATAATGGGGAACCTGATTGGAGTTGCTATGAATCAAGGACAAAATCACATTCTCACAATGACTGTATAAATACTGCTGAGTGTTTTTACCTGCATGCTATGTTCTTGGTTGTATGCAGGCCAGAAAGAATGGGAAATCTTAAATTATATTTGTCAAGCTCTCGGCACACCAGATAAGATATTCAAATAATATTCTGAATGCTTCCATTCTGGGATTTCATCATCAATCATAATTTGGGAATTGTAATGTTAAGTAGAAGCCATTATTCTGCTGCAGTTGTAATGTTCAGGGCACACATGCTGCCACAATTACTAATCATGCACACATCTACATCCACACAAACAGGGTTGGGTGATTTACTTGAAAAATGGTATGTATTCCAGCTATATAGCTGAGAAGAATGGCACTGTTAAAGTTATGAACTTAATATCACACTCGAAACACATCAAAGAGAAACTGAAATATAACAACATATCTAGTTAGTTTATAGTTTAAACTAAACCAGAATGGTGAGGGAAGGAGGTGAGGGACAAAACAAAGGTCAAACCCCTTTTACAGGGACACAGCAACATCTCTAGGGCAGCCTCCCGGAGGGGGTTTGGGAGGAATGGGCGTTGCAACCTCTGGCTTCTGCAACCTCCGTCTCCTGGCTGTCTTCTTCCATCTCCATCGTGCAGCCTTGCCTAGTTGATCTTCTTTGCTTTTGGCCATGGCCCGGTGCTACTCCCTTAGAGCCCTTAAATATCTCCCTTGATGATATCCCAGTAAGAGGAGTGTGCTCCATCTACTTAACTAGTGTATCTATGTCCCTGCCCGGAGACCTCGTAGACTATGCTAGTAACAATAGCTAGCTCAAATAACTTGGTTTTGCCACAAAATAATGTTACATTCTAGATTTGGTCTTCAGAATACTCAATAATTGGCTATGGAAAATGTACTGTGTACATTATGTATTGTAAGATCATTCTTGAGCATTATCAAATACTTTTAATTGTGTTGTTTTCATTCTTCGTTGTTTCTGGGCTCGTTTTTTTGCCTATGATTAATGTTTGTTTAGACTATCAAATTGTACTTTTTGTTCTTGTAATTGAACTTTCAAGAACAAAGCTAACACAAATGCTAGCTACACAGCTAACACAAATGCCTCCACAGAGATCTCAACAGGTACAATGGGCAAATCAATTATTTTCGGTTTTGTATTTGTAAATAATTTACAACAATTTGTAAATTGTATTTTTCAATCTGACATTATGCAATGTTTTGTGTTGATTAGTTATATCCATTTCCATTTTGTGATGTAATACAAAGAAATTCAGAAAAGTCCAAGAGGAGTGAATGCTTTTGAGAGTGACTGTAGTAGAAGGCGCTCTACGAAACACTTGACTCCTATGTAGACTATTTATGGCACTTCTGTCATATTCTTCTGTGTCCCTATAAGTACTGCTCTCTCTTTGACTCGCATGTTTCAGATCTGCACAGTGGCACTCCTTCGATTAAATCTCCACAATGACAAATCCACGACACCTATCAACACTGTCACTTCACGTGTGTGCAGTCACTATCTAGATTTCTATGGAAAATTACTAGATTGATCAGTAAAAGACACGCCGTGTTAGAAACTAGATTATTGTAAGACATGTGGCCTAAAAAGTTGTGACTATGGTTGTAGAACTTACTATGTGGTTTACTAAACGTCCCCTGACACTAGTTGTGAGTACGCATTTTTGTGAGTTACAATGATTATGTTTCTCTGCCTCCTCTTCCTCTGAGGGGAGAGTGAAAGTGACTTCCATTTGCTTAGTTTTCTGCTGTATTCTATTTGGTGGTGGTTTAGCCCTTCTGTGCAGAAAAGCTGTACACCCCAGTGAAGTGCAAATCACCATCCCAGGTCTGTGTTCTCACCACTAACTATGTCTAGAATTTCTCTGTCCCTGTAACTCCTGTTAAGTCTTCTGTGCACATGTTATGCCTGTTGTAATAATACATGGGTTTTTAAAAAGTGTTATAAGAGGGACTGATGAAAATCCACTTTTTCTGTAATTTTCCATTGTGCACTGTCTGTGTGTTTTTCCTTGCTTCTGCAAAATGCCAGCACAGAGAGAACATTCTTTTGAAACATGTTGATAGGATCGTTGTGGTTGGCCAAGTACAAGGCCATTGGTGGAGTCAGGACACTTGGATGAGACACACAGGTTATTGGTTCTGATTGATATGAACACTACACAGAGAGCTATACGATCATGTGTAGAATAGAATAATAGCCTCCTTCTCTTTTCCCTGACAGAACGTGTTGGCCTCATCTGCTCCTTATATGTAAGAGAAAAAACACTCAGTGTTAGGTTGAGAGAGGAGCTCATACCATCTAGTTGAATTCAACCATGAATTTAGAAATACTCATGCCTGTCTTAATCAGAATCCATTTCATCATCTGTATTTGGATTCAGATTTCTATCACGCACATGTCAAGTTTTTGTCGGATACAAATCCTCTTTGTCCAGTGTTATATGACAATGTAGTATTTTTTTTAAGATGTGAAACATACTGATGGAACGCAACATAAGTTCTTACATATGCTCCAGGGACACTGTGTCAAGAACCGACATTATGCTTAACTAATATACTGTATTAAAATAATCACATTCTGAAAGCCATCCCGACTGATGTAATCATGTGTTGTAGGAGGTAAGATTAGGAATGTATAATGTATCCAATGTACTATGTATGACCAGTCATTGACCATATAATGACATAGAGCAAAGGAGAGAGCTGTAATTGTAGGAGCTTCTAGAGATTAAGGGGGACTGTGCGCCGAGCAGCAACACATGCATTTCATCTGTATATGTGGCTCTCGTTGCGCTAAGGACTAGATAAGATTATATTGATGTTATGTGTGATGTAACTGATGATACAACTACTGTGAACTGGGTGCAGTTCGGTGCTGGTTGCAATCATGGGGGGATAATTCTTATTAAATTTGTTAAATTATGTTTATTATTGAATATGGACTGTGTGCATTATCATTAGCCACCAAACAGTGCAACCTTACATCACTATATTGCCAGAACCATACAGTGAGGGATGCATGTTAACGTTCAGACCATGTGCTGGGGTTCATAATGAAACTCCTCTGCTCAAGTACATATCATCGTGAATAGACGTTAAAGGAGTCATTTCACTTGCATGGGCTATGTACTGTACAGCCTCAGAGTAAGTGTTTAAGTTACAAGCACATTCAGAGAGAAATCCCGATTAAAATTAGCTCATGTGGAAGCACAGTTTATGCACAGTTATTTTGCAAGAAAAAAATGAATCATCAAGCATGTGTAAGTATAAGTACCCGCCGTCATGACAAATAAAATTCAGCCCCCCCTCCAAAAAAAAAAAATGAATCGAGTTTTGCAGAAAGGGGGCAAGCTACAGAAGGTATAGAAAATCCAATTATTAAAGTGTAAGATAATTGGGCATAATAAAAAAACTATAATTTAATGAAACACAACCAGTCTTCAGTGTATGCTTTTCTGTGCACCAAAATCCCCACAGTATTATGTCACTGGATGTAGCGAGATCTGCAAAATGAATGTAGTTATGTTTTATTTCATTTTGCTAAGCTTCCATGTTGTACGGGTTCATGCTACAGTACAAGAAAATATTAGTAGGGTGGTCGCAGTTGTCCTTGATTGACAGAGCCATCAGATGTCTTTTAGCCATGTTTCCATCAGCATATATGTTGATAAATGTACAAGGTGTCAACATTATTCCTATTTACACAACACTACAACACTGAGAAGCAGTAACTCCTGCTCTGTCATAATTTTTTATAATAAATATCTGCTGTTTTTTATAATAAATATCACACCAGTAGATTGGATACTGCTACTGTAGCTACGTAGACAGCTAACTTTACAATTAGCCCCATAATGGCTGGTTGTCATGATTCAAAGGATTAATTTATGGAAGTGATCTTACATTTTGATATTGAACAGATTTGAAACATTGGTAACAGAATATATTGGAATTTTCAAGCGTGGTGAAACGCGTTCAAATATGTCTGTACCAATTGCATATGTACAGCAGCAGTATAAGTTGTCGTTTTCATCTTCAAAAGATTACTATTGTATTCTCCAATCAGCATTTTGCTTGGGAGTTGGTATGTACGCTCGCTATTTGTGATGTTTTTGTATTGGATCCCTAAGTACAATTTATGAAGGCACTTAGTAAGTGCCATTTACCTATCATTCCCTGGGCACCAAATGTGGCAACACTCTCAAATTTGGAGGAATTTGATTAAAGGACAATTTCTGTTTACCTTATTCATGATTAAAATAATTAATATAAAAAATATTTTTTAATTATGATCCTCCCAACACTTGTCTTGATCCTCTTGAATCTCTTGACACACCTATTTTCAAAAACCACCATGCAAAGTTGAATTTTGGAAATGACCATGGCAATTTTTGGGCTTGAAGTTAGTGAATAATATATTTGTCATCTTTTGATGTTAACAATTCCAAATACTGCGAGGTATGTTAAAAAATTGGAGCTGTATTTTCTAAAACAACCCCAGAGAGTGCCAGTCAGGCAGCAGACCACCAAATGAACAACAACCAACTGCAAAGCACCCTGAGGGGGCTGAGTATAGCCTATAGAATTCACTCCCACCACATGAGCCTTAGGGACGACATCGGGTAACACAAGTAAGCCAGTGACCACTAAGCCCCTGAATAACATTTTAGAAATGACATCCCAATGGAAAGAGGGGGGCCCGCCAGGCAAAGACGACAAGGACAGTTTGTACATTTGTTCATTTTCATACCCATGGAAAAGACTACACTTAATCATCAACCTTTTATGCTGGTGTTGTGGATCAGAGTGTTAAACACCTTAGTGAAATACTGTGACAGTCTTTGTTAAAATTGATTCATGAAGGTACACATACAGGCATATCATCAAGTTCGTGGATGTTTCCATCACTGTGTTCCTGCTCAGGATTGATGAAGCAGACCATGGTCCGGTGGTTGATGATTTTAGTGACTGGTGCAAACGCTCCTTCTTGGATATAAATGTTACTAAAACAAAAGGAATGATAATTGGTTTTAGGAAGAAGTCCCCCCGATTCTTCCAGCTGTTATTCATGGCCAGGGTGTAGAAGTTGTTCAACAGTACAAGTATCTGGGAACAATAATTGATAAGTTAACCTCTCGACCAAATACGGATGTTGTTTGTGCAAAGGCCCATCAGCGCAAGTAAGGTTTTAATGTTGATTTTCACTTTTATGAGAATGTTTTATTCTTGTTTAATTGAGTCTATTTTAACCTTCTCTTTTACTTGCTGGTTTGGGTCATTGTCCTTCAAAAATAGAAATAGGTTTGAGGGAATTGTTAGATTGTGCAGTAAAATTGCAGGCATAAATCTAAATGACCTCTCTCAACTGTACAAAGTTAGAGTCACAAAGAAGGCCCAGTCAGTCCTTGCTGGCCCTAGTCACCCTCTGTTCACTGAGTTCAGGTTGCTTCCATCTGGTCGCAGATACAACCTACCAAGATGCCGGACCAACAGATTTAAGAATGATTTTGTCCCTGCTGCTATTGGTACGGAAGCCCCGAAGCCCAAGGCAGTAAAAAATGTTTTGGGCCCAGAGACTAAGTTTATTTCGTTTGAATGACTTAGTATCTCGTTTGAACGACTTAGTGAAAAAAAAAATTATATATATATATTTTTTAAACTTCTTACACACACTGCACCTCCAATTGTTATACATAATGGCTCCAGGTAAAACAACGGTCCTATTTGATTCAGTAATGTTTGTCCAGGTGTTTCCATATTATCCCCGAGTCTTTGATCAAGGTCCAAAACATATTTGTTATATAGAGCGGTGACGTGATGCAGTAGCCATTTTCTAAAGATGACAGCACACTAGTGCTCCGTTTATATAAGCGCGGCGGTATGTTCGTTTTGAATAGTGGGGGGTTGTTAGGCTGTGAATTATACTAGCTGCTATTGGTCACATCTAGTGAGCAACGCTTCCTCTTTTTATAATGCAAGAAGTTCAACTTAAGCACTTAAACAAGACTACCAGATTAAAAGTTTTATTTTTTCAACTTTTATTTGTTGTCATGTTGCCTGGATTGAATATTTATGGGACAATCCTGTTTTGTATTACATACGATGTTTTATCATTTGAGCATGGCCTAGTAATGCTGCTGCATAATGAATATGGCCTAATTAGACATACTAAGGATTATCTCGTTTTAACGACTTAGTATCTCATTTGAATGACTTAGCAAAAAAACTATTAGTAGTTTAAAAAAAAAGTTTAAAAAAAATTGATTTTTGTTTTTCATCATTTTTTTTACTAGTCATTCAAACGAGATACTAAGTCGTTCAAACAAGATAAACTTAGTCTCTGGGCCCAAATTTTTTTTTACTGCTGTGGGCTTCAGGGCTTCCATATATTGGCTTTCTGAATTTCATAAAGTAATTCTGTTTTTGTGTGTGTGAATTGTTGTGTGGTGTTTGGGGAGTTAATTGTGTCAATTGTGTTGATGGTTGAATGTACTGCTGGCTGTGCAACAAATTGCCCCTTGCGGATAATAAGGATTACTAACTAACTAACTACAGTAACTAACTAACATATGTGAGTATTACAGACCAGTTTGACAAACTTAGTTGTGATGAGGATAAGGGCTATTAATGGGTCAAGATTTTTAATTTAAATAATGAACTACATGATTGATACAGTAGGTGAAACACACCCAGAAGATTTGTAGGTATTTTCCTGAACCATCATTTGAACTCAGTCAGAGGAAGAATCCAGTCTGACAAAAATCCCTGTTGCAGATATTAAGATGTAATTAGCTTACAAAATCAGGAAAACATTTGCCTGGAAATAGTTTTTTATAAATTGAACATATACTTGAGTAGAATGTATTAAAGGTAACTCTTTTTCTAGAGTTGGACATTTCTGTACTCTTTCCACTTGAGTAGAAGTGAGGGAACACATTCCTTAGGTCTTAATGCAGTACAAAGGTGTCAGAGTTAACCTTGTGTGACACAGTGAATTAAATGTATCAGAATCTGGACTGACACCTTTTACCCTCCTCTTCACCATCAACCTTCAATGAGAAACAAACATGGTATATTAGAGTAAGGGTTTGGATTAGACTCTAACCCAGAACCGCCACCTGTCATTCCCCAGCATTCTTAGCCAAACAAGAAGGATAGAGAGACAAAAGAGAGAGTAACACAGGCAAGTGTCATCGTAGACAAATGAGAGATCTCGCTTTGCAGCAAACCCAGGGGTAGCTATGTGTCTCTTCCACACTTGTGGTGGTCTGTCCCTGGAAAGACATTTATCCGATGTTGGCTGAGGTGATGTGTTGTGACACAGGTCTCCAACGGGGGCCCAGACAGAAAAAAGGTGACAGGGTAAGAGGCTGGATGGCGTGAGGCGTAGTCTGTGGAAGGAGGGATAAAAGTATCGGGGAGAAGGCTCTGCAGTAACTTGGTGGGTTGATGGATGGTAGGGATTGCTGGTATGGTCGGTGTGTATCTGCAGTAGACACTGAATCTAACAACCAGAGAAAAAATTGGATCATTCACGACATTGCAGGCTTGCCAGCACAATATGAAAATGACTAGTCAATGGCTAGCATTACAAAAACACCATGAACAAGATTGGTCATTCGCTGGCATACCCAATATATTTGTTCTGGAACAACTCTCTTGCCTATAAACATATTGTCTTACCTCTTTTGTGTCTACTTCTATGGGGACCTCTAGAAAAATGAAACTCAGCAGCTTTTTAGACACAGAGAGAGAGAGTCAACAAGAGAGAGCCGAGAAAAGACATGAGCCTTATTTTTTGTACATTGAAAAGATCTGTCACATAAAGAGATAACATTGGATTTAGAGAAGGATCTCTGCACAGTCAAGATCAATGCACTTTTTTAAATTCATTGTGAGCTAGTTTTTGTTGTTTTGAACTTATTGCGAGACAATTTTTGTTGTTTTGGCTTCGTACTCCAGCACATTGGATTTCCAATGAAACAATGACTAAGAGGTTGAAGTCAATTGTTTTGCCTTCATTTTTGTCTTCAGCTGGTGTAACACATGTTCAACTGCATTCAGGTTGGGAGATTGAGTTGGCTGAGAACATTCTACCTTTTGACTACAAAAAACTCTTTGGTTACTTTAGCAGTATGTTTGAGGTCATTGGCCTACTGCAATGTGAAATATCATCCAATTACTTTAGATTTGATTAGATCTGAGCAGACATAATGTTTCTGTACAGTTCATCCCACTGCTGCTGTCAGCAATCACATAATCAATAAAGACAAGTTAGCCAGTGGCAGCCAAACACCAGCCATGCCCAAGCCATAACACTACTCTACCATGTTTCATAAATGAAGTGGTATGGTTTGGCTAATGAGCAATTCCTTTCTTTCTCTACACTTCTCTTTCCATCTCTCTAATACAGGTTAATCTTCAACTCATCTGTCCATAAGACTTTCCAGAACTCTACAAGTTGTTTATGTACTTTTTTGCAAATTGTTATAGCCATTCTCAGCTTGGTGCTTATGAGTGGTTTGCATCTTGTGGTAAACCCAGAGGTTATGCTCGTGTAGCGTTGTCTTCATGAATGTTTTTGACACATCTATGCCTACATCTTGGAGTGTTCTTGGTCATCCACTACAGTGGTTTTATGAGGTCTACCACGTAATTTGCCATTGCAGTTTTTGCTTCTTAACAATGTACCAAACAGCTGATTTTGACACACTCAATGTTTTGTCTTTGTTTGTGAGTGATTCATTAAAATCATGATGGCCTGGTTTACTGACACTGACACTGTGATCCACATGTTGAGTTACAACAGCAACACACTCAAAACACAAATGCCACATCTAGAATCACCTCCAGACATTTTGTTAACTCTTGTGTATGAACTAACAATGCATCAACACATCTGACCAAGAAACAGCTAAACAGCCAAATGTCCGATTACTTTTGGTCCTCATAAATGGCAGGACTATGTTTAAAAAGGACTGTAATTCATACAGGGTTCTGGGTTTATAGATGTAAATACCCTGAAATCAAAGCTGACAGCTTGCACTTTAAAGGGCCTGTAAACTTGACCGAATTTTCTGCCTCTGTGGACATTTCAGCTGATGCTACGGGCATGCACTTAATCTTCATTAATATGAATAGCACTTCAATATCACACACAAACAATCACACATGGCATCTGCCAAAAACAGCAACTGCAGTGAATCCATGTGCAGTGCAAAACGTGGCACAAGGTTAAGTAGCTTTTACCCGGAGCCGAACTTTACTAGCGAATACTGCATGTTACTAAAAACAGCTCAAACAACTAGGGTCAATTTAACTAATAATTGTTAAATTGACCCTAGTCAATTTAACTAATAACTGCCTGGAAAGAAAATGGTCGTTGCATACCTGACTTGCTGTAACATGTTACATGCATGCCATGGCTCTCTACAAACATCATCCATTTTTGTATGATTCTTGGGCTTTTTAGAAAACTAAAACATTTCTATAGGCATTATGCCATACATTAATTCAATTTGCATTTGGTGTAGAAATCAATGAGCAGAATGTTTTAATTGAAAAACCTTTCTACATTTACAGGTGCATGTTTCGAACCTGCCTAGAAAATCCTTGGAGTTGAATCCTTGCATTGGTAATAGTGAAAGATTTATAGAACCTTCAACCTCTCAATCCTTGTCTAATTTCAAATCTGAAATCGCAGCTCATATTTCAATAATCACGCTGTAGTCAATATTGACTGTAAAACAGTTTTTAGATCACTGCAGCAAACCTGGAGTGTAAAAACCCACCAAGCTTTAGGGAAAAGTAGATGAGCATATTGTTTCAGGGATACATTTTGCCATTTGGCACCCCCATAGTGTGTGTTTGTGTGTACAAAGATCAAGTGTCCTTGTGAGGTGTTAATCAGAGCTCCCATGTTAACTCTGCTCTGACAAGCAATATCACAAGGAGGGTAGACACCAGAGTCATTTTTTGTACTATCAACCTGGGGCAAATCAACGCATTTTATTTAATCACCCCCACTTCAAGTAATTTTCCTCAAATTATACAATTATAAAGAGATCCCCCTAATCAAGACATAAGGGACATAGGACGTATGACAGGATGTGGCAATAAAAGTGCTAATGAATGCTGTAAGTTTCACATGTATGTGTTTATCAAGTGATTGATAAATGATGTGTTTTATTGACAACATTGATCACACAGTCGATCAACAGGTCCCAATCTTTGTTGAAAAGCAAATGGCATTTAACAACCACATACCATAATAGATTTGCAAGAGAATATGTGTAAATATTCGAAATACAAAGTTACTCCTAACTTTTTTTTTTTTCAGAGTAATCCCAGAACTGTTTTGATAATGTTCACATTTTGTCAAATATCTGGTATGAACAAGAAAAGGATAAGTACACAAAATGATCAAAAAGCATACATGGCATGGTGGTCTTTCAGATGGGCAAACCTAAGCTATATTAAGTACTGTTGGCCTACTATTGAAATAAGTAGAGCAGGCTGTAAAATTTACCCAAAATTCAATTTGGACAATTATTATTGCAACTTTGGATTGTTTCAGTCAGTTGTAAAAGACAAATCTCAGTGGACCATTTGTGCAAACTTAGATATCCCCTTTTATTCACAGGTAAACAAATTAAGAAAGGCAAATGATTATGATGTTGTTCTGATAGGCAGGCAAATGCTACTTTCTTGTCATCAACTAGAGGTTTTACTGTGCTTCAGAATAGCCAATCCGTAATTCCACCCTAAATGTTGAGGGCAATACTTTATCAATACTTACATTTTGTAACATTCACAAGTATCCCTAGCAATGCACATAAAGCTGCACATTCGATGTGATTTAATAATAGTTAATTAATATCGTAAGCAAAATATTCTCAAATCATCCATCAGCCTTATTAATTCATAAATATAGCTCCACTAAACTTTATCCATGGCATTTTTATCCGATACCCACACATTTTGTTAATTGTTTGTCAAATCAATACCCAACACAATCTGGAATCCAAGGACAGCCATATCGAAATATGACAGAGACTAGGGATAATTAGATCTAAATAGTATTGGATATGTAGACACAAATTTTGATACAAAATGGTTTTCACTTGTATGGCAATGAACATTGATGTTTCACTAGCTCCGACCACAACTAATGAAGCTAGATATTAGCTTAAACTTTGGTTGCACAAGGTCAGACAGATGCTCAGTCAGACTGCTCCTGTCTGTGCCCAGACAATTTTAGCTGAATCTACAGCTCCATATCTCTCCTCTGTTATTAAGTGATCTCAACAGGGATATACTCAATCCAATACAAGTACACATTATAAATAAAAATACAAATACAAGAAACCATAAAATGTACAATAATCAGATGTGCAAAAGGACAAATATAATTCAGTCTAATGGATATATACAAGGAGCAGCAAGCAAGTAAGTGTGTATGATAGTATGAGTGTTTGGAAGTATTGAATGTGTATTACATGAGTGTATGAGCATATAACAGAATAAGAGTGAGAATAAATAGTGCAAAAAAGATGTGGGTATGTGGTGTTTTCAGATGACTGTTTGGCCTTTTTTGAAAAATATTCATCTAACCGTGTACAGTGTGTCAAATCAGAGGGCCTGCTGTCGTATCTGGCAGATTCTATGGGTGCATCTCAAGGTGTGATTCTTGGGCCTACCCTATTTTCTGTTTATTAAAATGACATTTCCCATGCTACCATTAAATACCTCATCCACATGTCCACACTAATCATAGCTTTAAAAACTTCTAACACGCCATTTCTGACCTCCATCCACAGTACTTAAAAGCGTCCTCAAGCTGGTGGCATTATCATACTGGAAAATTAAAACATTATTAGAGAACAGTGTTTGCGCTGTAGGGTACACTCGGTCATGTAAAATTTAAGCACATTTCTTAGCATTTGTATGACCATGCAGAGCAATCATCGGACTGAATAAGTCCCACGACATGGCTACGCATGTCATTATTGATCCCCCACCATATTTAACAGTTGGCAGCAAACATTGTGGGCTAAAGTCATTCTTTGACTTTCTCCTAATGTAAACCCGTCCAGATGTATGAAACAGAGTGAAAGATGGCTCATTAGAACACATTACTTTTTTCCTGTTGCTCATATATTGGCTTTCTGAATTTCATAAAGTAATTCTGTTTTTGTGTGTGTGAATTGTTGTGTGGTGTTTGGGGAGTTAATTGTGTCAATTGTGTTGATGGTTGAATGTACTGCTGGCTGTGCACCTTGCGGATAATAAGGATTACTAACTAACTAACTACAGTAACTAACGAAACATATGTGAGCATTACAGACCAGTTTGACAAACTTAGTTGTGATGAGGATAAGGGCTATTAATGGGTCAAGATTTTTAATTTAAATAATGAACTACATGATTGATACAGTAGATGAAACACACCCAGAAGATTTGTAGGTATTTTCCTGAACCATCATTTGAACTCAGTCAGAGGAAGAATCCAGTCTGACAAAAATCCCTGTTGCAGATATTAAGATGTAATTAGCTTACAAAATCAGGAAAACATTTGCCTGGAAATAGTTTTTTATAAATTGAACATATACTTGAGTAGAATGTATTAAAGGTAACTCTTTTTCTAGAGTTGGACATTTCTGTACTCTTTCCACTTGAGTAGAAGTGAGGGAACACATTCCTTAGGTCTTAATGCAGTTCAAAGGTGTCAGAGTTAACCTTGTGTGACACAGTGAATTAAATGTATCAGAATCTGGACTGACACCTTTTACCCTCCTCTTCACCATCAACCTTCAATGAGAAACAAACATGGTATATTAGAGTAAGGGTTTGGATTAGACTCTAACCCAGAACCGCCACCTGTCATTCCCCAGCATTCTTAGCCAAACAAGAAGGATAGAGAGACAAAAGAGAGAGTAACACAGGCAAGTGTCATCGTAGACAAATGAGAGATCTCGCTTTGCAGCAAACCCAGGGGTAGCTGTGTGTCTCTTCCACACTTGTGGTGGTCTGTCCCTGGAAAGACATTTATCCGATGTTGGCTGAGGTGATGTGTTTTTTTTCCTTTTCCTGTTTCCTTTTTTCCTGTTGCTCAGGTTTCCAGGTTGTGTGCTCCTTACACCAAGTTATGTGTCTTTGTGCATTGGCCTTAGATGAAAGTAGATTACAAACAGTAGCCCTGCCATAAATTCCAGCTTTATGAAGCTCACAAACTGGAGTTTTTGCTTTTGGGCCACAGAGGTAGTGCTTTGTTTCTGTGGAAATTTTTGAAGCTTTTGGGGCATTAACCAAACTATCCAGGTGTCTGTCTATCCCTGTCATATTCGACTTGTTGCCACTGTTTCTATTTTTAAATGCAATTTCTTCATGTTTGGCATATGCTGTCATAAATTTTGAAACTGTTGACCTTGACACATTGAATACATTTTGCAATTTTATGACCTGCATTATGGGCACCCACTATTTGGCTTCTTTGGAATTCTGCTAGTTGCCTCATGTGCTCTGAAAACTCAAATATCAAGGAGATAATTGTCAAACCCCTTTTATAGCTGACACTTATGTTTTATGAACCCCAAATCAGCAACTTTGATTAGATTCAATAGTTACTGATTTGATGCATTTGCAAGGTTCCCTCATTTCACTCCCAACCGCCTTTGCCATGTTAACAAAACAGCAACATGGTGTAGGGAAAGGTCCTAATGTTTTTAGATTTAATCTGACTTTTAAAGTTTTTGGGCTCACTAGATTCCTACGATGTTTGTCCGGAACTCGAGCTTCAGTTAATCGGGCTTGGGTTGGAATGGGTTTGATCTACTTTCCACCTGTTTCTATACAGACAGCCAATATAGCCAATTTGTTGTTAGAGTATGTGTTGCAGCCCAAAATATATATTTTTTAATTTTCTAGTCACAAATATTGATATGAAATGGTTGCTAAATAATTAATAATAATACATGTCTGTTATGATGCTGGTTCTGTCTGAGTACCTGGTGCATCCGTGTTGTAAGGGCATACATGATGACCTCAGTTAGCCTTGCAGGCACCTAAGCTGCCTGAGGAAGCTACTCTTGAATGAGCCACTGTAGCTCTCAGCTATATGACTGACTGACAAATGCAAGTGTTATGCATGGATGCTAAAAAAATCGCCTTTTTTCTTTGTGACTACAAGTTATTCTACAAAGACAAAGGTGAAGGAAACATCTTCTCTTCAGACTTAAATATGCAAAAGAAAAGAGGGCTTTAGGAAGATTTGAGTGACATGTAACGTTAATGATTTTAACCTGTCACTTTGCCTTTAATGTGATTTGGAGAAATTGGACAAACGATAATCACTGTGTATGTTTAATAGGTTCTACTGCAGTTTGAGTGTTCGTTTAAATGGCCATAGATAATTGTAGATCAAAGTAAATTATCATAATTACGTCTGCTGTCATTACATTTCCCTAGGCCGCTTTCAGTGCTGCAGGATAGCTGGCTCTGTATCTCTTTCTCCTGCCCAAAATCTCTCTCCCTCTCTTCCTACTGTTGAAAGGCATATATCATCATCAGACCCAACTGTCACCCTGAATGATTTCACCTTAACACTGCCCATGACATGTCTACATGAACACATCAATCAAGGCAACACATGGACAGTTGTGTCACAGAGCTCATATCCGAGACTTTTTGAGAATTTCATTTAAATAAACTATTATTATGATAAAGGATTGTTATTCTATAAATTCAATGAATAAACATGAATCTTTAAAGACAAAAAACAATATAGTGGCAATTTTTTGACATACACTCACCAATTTATTGGTATACTCATATAATGTTTGGTCTGACCCTTTTGCCTCCAGAACAGCCTAAATGTTTTGGCCATGGCTTCTACAATTCTACAAGTTATTGGAAACGTTTCACAGGGATGTTGGCCCATGGTGATGCAATGACTTCACACAGTTCTTGCAGATTGGATACATTCTGCCAACAGCATATTCTCTGAATGATGCTCTACTGGGTTGAGGTCTAAGGACTGTGCATGCCACTGAGGTAAACTTAACCAGGATATCAGGCCAGGCAATGTCTTAAAACTCTTCAGTGGTCTAGTGTTGGTGAATGTTTGGCCACTGGAGACACCTATTTTTGTTTTTTTAGCTGGAAACCTGTTGTCATCATCTGCTTGTAATAGCCGTTCCATGACAAGGACAGTCGAAGTGTGTATTACGACTTGCCATTTTTCACATAATTTTTCACACTATGCCATTATTTGCCTGTTTGTTGCCTACCTTAGCTTGCATGAGTCTTGCCATACTTTTTCAACATCTCTTTAGTTAAAGACCTGTTTTCGCCTCCAGGACTGCCGTTGACTGTCTGTTTTTTGGTTGTTGCACTGTCCTCTGTAATAACATCTTGCTAGTTCTCAAACTGAAATAGCATAATTTTTATACACGTCCATCCATCAGCTTGTTTGCTGATTTCTAACCAGCTGTCTCAGAGCACGAGGAAAGTTGAGGAAGTTCAGATCCATTTACCACTGCTGACACAGTCCCAGTCTAATTCGATTTGTCTTCTTTTGTTTAGTAGCATTTATTATTAGTAAAAAATGTCTTGATTCTGCACTCCAGTTGTCACACTGAGGGCCTTTTCACATTAACCATAGTTACCAGGATGACATTTCAATTTAAATAACATTTAAATAATATGTAATTGCACTTTCCTATTTTCAAAATATGTGGGAGCATATCGTACAGACAGAGTTTGGCAATAGGCAACTTTTTGGTTACTACATGATTTCATATGTGGTAGTTCACAGTTTTGATGTCTTCACTATTATTCAACAGAGGAAATAGTGAAAATGAAGAAATACCCCTGAATGAGTACTGTAAGTTTGTCAAAACTTTTGATGTTGTTTCTGTCAGTCCATACCCATGGACCTCTGGAATCATCTTACCATACTTAAAGGGTTTCTCTGATTACCGCACACCACCAGCCGCACCACCCCACACTTTAAGCCACAGTCATTGTAAATTATGTAGCAAAGTTAGTAAGAGATATTACACTACATTAACTTTTTAAGGTAAGGTAGAGTAATGTTAGTGTTTTCAATTATTGTCAACATGTCATGTTAACAAAAGCTAGCTAGATACCTAGCAAAATTTAGTTGATTAACGCTATCTGTATTCAGCTAATGTGACGTTAAAAATATGATGTCAGAGCATCAAGGTCACTTTCTATTCCTCAAAATGTACCTATCTAGCCATAGCTAAGCAGAAGTTAATAAAACAATTATGAAGCTGAGGTTCCCTGTACCTAAGAAGAAAAACAGAAAACTATTGCATGTGGCAGTGCCGTAGACTGGAATGTAAAATGGCATAAAATGTATGGAGATACTGTTCGACAGATTTGCCCCCCCCCCACAAAAATAAATATTGAGTACTAAAAGGTGGTACAACACCTCTAAAAAAGGTGCTGCAAACCCACAACAAACTCACTTTGACTCTGTCCACAAGCCTTGTTTGTGAACTAGTCTGATAGGGCAGCTGGAAGCTGTAAAATTGGGAGGACTTTTTGATGGGATTATGGGTAGGGGAAGTCCAGAAGAAAATAGAAGAAGAAATATATAAATACACCCACATCAAACGGTGAAAGGAGACAAGCAGTTGGCTATGCAGTTGTGTGGTAAACCTGGCAAAGAACTGATAGAACAAACTCATCTCAGATAACAGGTAGCTCTGGCACCAACACTATAAAACACAGAAGCAGTTGGCTCTGGGCTTTTTTGCTGCTATTTGAAAACAGTAGCATTAGTAATGTGGATGTTAGTATTCTCCAGCTAGAAAGCAAGTTACTTATTTCGTCTTTGATATTCACTTCGGACAGTCAAACTTTATTTGCTTGAGAGAGAAAGGAAAATACATATATATTATGTCTGACTCTGAATATGAGCAGGAAGAACATTTTTCAGGGGATATTGCCTTACTTGTTCTAACCTTAATACACAGATGATGAATTGACTGAATAGAAGCTTGGACAGCTGCTAAATGGGGTAGATGGTGAACATGATAATCCCCAACCCTTGCCCAGAATATCTGGAGGCAATGTGTACTTTGTGTATTATAACATAGCAATCGGAAGTATTACTTACAATCTGTCTTGTCTCCACGGATTGAACTGGGTGACTTGATGGAATTGCATTCGCCTTTAGTCCTCTTATAAGTGAACATGGGTCACGACCACTGTATTAAAATGTTTCTCGCAAAAATTTTATGTCTTGTTGGCAAAGTTGCTCCATTGCTTCTCCCACAATATGACTCGAGAGAGGCAGATGTATTGTCCAATTGCAGAGCAGGTAGAATTTAATTTCAACTCAAGACCCACGAGCAGGCAAACGAGCAGGCAGAAGTCGACAACAATACCCTCAAAGGAAATCCAGAAGTTCAAAGTTTATTTATCAAATACATCAAATAACAGAGTGTCATCCTGCACAATGTAATTGTTGTGACAGGGCACACGACATCTATGTAGTAAAAATTAAGAAATATATTAAGCAAAAATAGAGCAAAAAATATAGAAATAATTTACATAACAGTGTAAACTAGCAGCAATTTTAAAAAGAGTAGGATGGGGAATATTAAAAATATGGGTATAAGTATTGAATGTTATAGATATAGCAAGTATAGCAATAATATACATAACTATGTAAACTAGTAGACAAAAAGTGTGTATTTCAAAAATACTCAGGCAAAGGTTCAGACTAGGATGAGCTAAATCGTAAACACGGAAGCCATGCTAGAATCAAAGAACGTTAGAAAGCTCTTGAATGGGCTTAGTATTTTGGTGATTGGGAGCTGGGAGGAGTGCTGCGTTCGCTGTGATTGGGATCTGAAGGATCTTGGGATCTGGAGGCTATATGTCATCCTGGTGATGTGGTTGAGAGATGGAACTGTGAACAGACCTTACAGATGGCAATGAGTGAAACCTCAAGTCTCCTCTCCCATGTCTCTTGTACCTTTCTTATGATCATGGCATTTTCCACAATTACAAATATTATTCTGATGTCCACTGACGAAAATGGGCCAGCTAGGCGAAGTAACCTTCACATAGCTTATTGAGGTTAAAGTTCACACTCTCCTCGATGACATTCTTCCACTGCTCCAAGGTCCAGCTCCAACACTTGAGTGCCCATTGTAGGCGCTTTCAATGGAAGACAGGGGTCATTATGGGCACTCTGACCACTGTGCGGCTATGCAACTCCATATGCAGCAGGTTACGATGCACTGCGTGTTGTGACACATTCCTCCTGTAACCATCATTAAAATCTTTTGTGACTTGTGCTACGGTTCGGACAAGATGAAGAGCCTTTGTTGCCCTTGTGCATCAAGGAGCCTTGGGGGCCCAACACCCTGTTGCCGGTTGTTGTTGTTTGTCCCTCCTCAGACCACTGTCGGTAGATGCTCACCACTACTGACCGGGAGCACCACACAAGCCTTGCCGTTTCAGCGATGCTCTCACCCAGTCGTCTGGCCATAACAATTTGGACCTTGTCTAAGTTGCTCAAGTCTTTACTCCTACCCATTTATCTTGTATCCAACACGTTGACTACGAGAACTGATTGTTCGCTTACCATCTAATCTACCCAGACCTTGACATGTGCCCTTGTTTGTAGAAGATCTACGTTATTTGTTTAACCTGTGAGTGGTCATAATGTTTTGGCTCATCAGTGTATACATGTAAGTGAAGTGGTCTCATAGCAACAGACTCAGTCTCTATTTGAGGGCAGAAACCAGCCTATTAAAAGTGACTTTTCACTAAAATCAAATGCTAGTGCAGTGGCAGTTTAAACTCAGGTAGACCTCTAATAAACAGTACCCTGCTCAGAGATACAAGGCAAGAGCATATGGCCCGTGGTAACAGCTCATCATATTGAAATACAGAATATCAGTTGGCAGATTGCATTGGTAAATTGCATTATAATCTGTGACAATGAAGAGATTGATTGAATGTCTGCGCCAGTGCACTTGTTTCTGCAGCTGAAAAAAGACCTGAGTCAGTAATGGTAACTGAAAAATGATTACTGTAACAATGCAACGCGATACCTAAGATCTGCGTCTTATATTCATGCTGCTTGCAAGGACCTGGAGGGGGCACTGCTGTCGCGGACCTGAGCGAGACCCTTGACCCCAGCTTTTTACACATTTTCCCTCAACCCTGACCAAAACAAATTCACCCTCTTGTTTATGTGACATGCTGTTTTTGAAAAATAGAACTTCCGTATTAAGGTTACTGCAGCAGTGTACATCTACTGTGTTCTAAATCATTCATCCTTGCTAGGATATGTTTCAAGAATGACAAAGAATATATTGTTTTTTAATAAATGTGAATAAATAATAATAAATAAATGTGTTAAATAACATTGTAGGCCTATATAATCAAGTGGAAGAATTCCTAGTTTAGTCAGAGTCACTACGAAAATGTCCTGCAAATGGAATTAAATAAATAAATGTATTGAAATGGGATGTTGGATGTACAGACAAATTCCCAGTTGTGTCAGGATAACTACATATCCAGCAAATGGAATTAAATGTATTAAATTGGGCGTTGGATAACTGTACACATTACCCACATGCCATTGCGTCACAATACGAAATAACTCCATGAGATCATATAGCACAATGGCATATTTTTGTTAATTACATTATAAATTAATGGATTACAGGTTATGTAAACATACATTCTGGGCTGCACATGCCAACCAAATTATACCTTAGTCAGTTTACATTAAGGCAGTGCTGAATGCGTGGTTCAATATTGGCAATCATTTTATAATTTACAGGGTGAGAGATTGATATGTTGGAGGGATTTTCTTCTTCCATATACTAAATTTTCAATGCAGGAAATTATATCAATTCCATTTTCACTATCAGATGACACACATAATTACTTAATCATTGATTCCTTTCTTGAAATAGCATGCGGTTGTGTTTAGTAGGCCTACGTAACGTGGATTTGTTTTTTGCTTTGGTCCACATTTATTCATTTCAATGGAATCCTGCCATCCCACACAATTGGAAGATTTAAGTGTGAGACTAATGAAGGAGTGAGTATTTGATAGACTTGACCTTCTGGGCAGAATTGTAGGGCTGTGCTTAACCCACTTCCAGCTGAATTGTTGATTAGGGGTGGATCAGTTAGTCATTATATTGTCTATGTTCTGGTACAGTAGATTGAAGAAAATAAATAAATATAACTACAACACACTAAAAAAAGGCTGTAAGGCAGCAGGAAGATAGTTGGCTGGAGAAAAGTGATTTACCGTGGACTATTTTTATATTGTAGCAATGAGCAGGAATTTGTCCCAGTGTCATCAACACATTGTTATTTGGATTGAAAAGACACTGTGGACTATGTTGCTTCTCTTGTATTATTCTCCTGTGAACTGTTTCTGGATATGCATGGTGTATAGGTAAATGTGTACTGCCGATTGAGCGGGGTAAGCTCGGTTAGGAAAAAACTTCCCATTCATTTGTCATGAAATAAAGCATGACAGATGGTCTTTAGAGAGAGACTAACATGACACTGGGCTGGAGTGATGGATGAACTTTACTCTGGAGGAGCAGAGAATGAATCTTCCCCCACTACCTTGAAGTAACCACTCCCTTGTAGACTAAGCCAGTCTGCCAGGCAGTTAACATCTCCCCTTCCACTACCTAAACACTCCCTTGTTCACTAGCTAACAGTCAGCCAGCCAGAAGTTATAGTCATAGAGCAGTCAGTCAGAGAAACACTCAGGCCTTAATCAAGCCATTAGATGCATTATACATCACAGTATCTAAGCTGAAGACAAACAATGATGGATCCCCTTCAAAGACTCTGTCAAACAGCCTCATAAATGGCTGACTGATGTATCTGCATGGTAGGAACTGGAAGTGTGTGCGTCTGTGCGTGAGAAAGCGTGTGTTTTAACAAGGTGTGTGTGTTGTGTGTATGCATATTCTGCATTTGAAAGTATGTGTTCATATTTACTATGCACTTGTGTGTGCAAACTCCCAGTGTGTGTGACTGGGGCGTCACTTCATTAGTCCTGGCATGACAAGGTGTGAGATGATAAGGAGGTTTAAAAAAAGATTTGAGGAGAAGAAAGAGAGGAAGGAGAGCTGACAGACTTTAAGTGACAGCCATGTGTGCTTTCCATTCTAAGCGAGTCCTGAGTTAAGAACGGAACACAGTGAAGCTGCTAGCTTGGCTAAAGCCTATTAAAAGGGAACTCCATCCCTCCATTTGTAAGGTTTTTAAACATTTGCGTCATCAAGCAAAACCCAGATCAAGGTCTACGATAAGAAGTATCCTGTTCATTTCCATTATTTCACTTCCGTTTTCCCTGTTTAATCTAGCTGCTTTGCAATAGCTGCCTGTTAGGTGAAAATGGAACAAAATGAGTTGTTATGTAGACGTCTTCGGAATTATCCCCTGTGTGTTGGGAGAAACCTCAGAAGAATCCAACCTTATTACTGAAGCTAAACTGAGAAGCCACAACGTTCCAGTTGGAGGACATCACTGGTAACCTTGAAAATCTGAGATGAGATGACAGAGTTAGATTCCGTCCTGCGCTCTTAAATACAAATATTTTAGAGAAGACCAAGAATTATCTATTTTACTGTGATTTATTCATGTTGTCTAGTACAGTACCATCACTATCACTCACTCTGACATGCTGTCATCCATTTAAAAAAATAAATAAATATACAGCTCTGGAAAAAAATTAAGAGACCACTGCACCTTTTTCTTTCCTTTCCAAAAAAGTTGGAAAGGAAAGTTTTGAGTGAGGAACAGAAGGGTTAAAATTAAGAGACCACTGCAAATTGAACACTTCTGTTCCTCACTCAAAACTTTCTTTTTCCAATTTTTTGGAAAGGAAAGAAAAAAGTGCAGCGGTCTCTTAATTTTTTCCAGAGCTGTATATATATATATATATATATATATATATATAATCTGATAAAGAATCAAAAGTTTCCAAGACCATTTCTATCCACACACAAACTTTTAACAACTTGGACCCATATTTGAATAATAACAAAAAAAGTTCTGACCCTCCCTCATTAGTGGAGTTATTTTATTTTCTCTAGATCAATGACTCTCAGTTATTCTGAGTGAACTGCAATATGATTGAGATTCATTTGAAAGGTGTAACAATCTGTAGTCCTTACCAAATACTGATTACCTCTGAGATGTTGTTGATCTATTCCATTCATTTTACCTAGCATATGTAGGGAAGCACAGCATATGGATTGCAGTGCAGTACAGGAACCCGTTTCTCTCAGGCCTTAGGCCTCTATGTGTTGTTACCTGCTGTATAAACACAATAATATTGATGAAGGCTGATACATATAGGATATTGTCTGATTTTAGACCCAATAATAATAATGGACTGCACCTTTACGCATCCGTAATGCACCACTGGGCCCAGTCTCAATTCACATTTTTCTACATACTACAAGTACATACTGTTAAGTATGTAGTAAACCAGTATGCTAGTATTGCGACATACTACCGCGTCATGAAATTAACAATGAGCCTAGCTATACTGATGCAATGAACAAAACCAGAGTTTGTTTTTGTGTGCAACAACGCCAACAACATAATTTATGTTCGCAAACAGAAATTCGGGTTTATTTCAGGTTTACTTCAGGTTTGACGTCACCGATCTGCCTGTCAGCATTATTGAATGCAGCCCTTCATCCTGGAATCAGTTATACACACGTTTTGTGTTTGCTCATTATCCCACTGTATTAGGCACTCATTTTCTGTAATTGGTTAGGTGTTATTTTCAATTATGGTTTGTTTGTGTGTTTTACACACTTAACCCATTGCATTTTCACAAGGAACCTCCACAGGCTTTATTAAAAGCACCTTTTGTTTTCTAGTTCTGCACTTGTGTCTGTCTTTTCACAATACTAGATACATTTAATGTAACCACATTTCTTGTCGACTGAAAAGTCCTGAAGTTCGTCCCAAACCTCTCACCCACTGCGCAAGGGATTGTGGGCTACAGTATATTACCCCAAAAAGCATGCACAGTTGCATACTGGGAAAATCCACCAGAAATAGTATATTTTTTCCAGCACCCTTTGGTTTGGGACATGCTAATCTTCATTGAATAGACTATGATGGATACTATGTTAATCGAGACAGGGCCCGTTTTTTCATGCAGTTCTGCACGCTTTCTGTTTCACCACCTTGGCTTAGTAGCTTAAAATAAGTGTTTTTTATAATGGGATTTATCATTTATAATTGGACTTATTAACATGTACATCACAAGTCAGGCATCCATTTGGCTATAGGTAGAATACGTCATAATCTTTTTCTTTGCTGGCTAACACAATATTAGTACAAATTAATTAAAGCAGCTCCAATACAGATGTGTTGTTTAATCCACTTTATTACTGATTTTTCTTGCCCAACACCCTTACATACATATGTTAAGTTAAAGCCCATTAAAACAGAGTCTCTCCACCTGAAGAGCTAATCTCTACTTTCAGATACCCAGCACACTCATCACAACCTGACAAGCCCTTGTACACACACAAATACATGCACACAAACTAGTAGATTCCTCTAATTGGAAGGTGAACCAGATTATCTTCTGAGTAAGATAGAGGAAATCATAACGTGTCTGAAATTAATCTTTTCTTTTCTATAACTCCCTTGTTAATCTGAAGACAGTTTGTAATGAGAAGGTATTGGTGGCTAATGAATTCTCACACTGGTTTTATATTTTGGTAACTAACACCCTGATGGTATCATGTCTAACACAGTAATTAGAAGTGTTTTGAATATGAAGGCAATGGGTTTCTGATGTTCCCTGCTGAGTATACACAATTAAAAGATGGAAACATTGTGTGGAAGTGGTGTGCAAAGATCAACATTGATGGATGGTTGATAATAACTTCATGGAAATTCATCAAAGCATTAAAGGTTAACAGATACCTGCAGGACTTAAGTGTGGTTTGACAACAACAAACTGATTTTGTCCTGGTTTGAATCTGAATTGCTAAGCAGCTCATAATTCAATACCATCCACAACTCCAATCAGCACGACTTGCTAAAAATCCCACTGTTGCCAAAGAAGGATGCAATTATATGGCCTAAAACCTTCTCATTTGGACTTGAGGTCATTTGCCCATGTTTGCAAAATAATAATAATGATGCCTGTGATTGCTAGTTGGTTGATATGAGAATAGCATAGACATGATTGGGTCTCAA
Organism: Esox masquinongy; assembly: GCA_016801175.1. Lineage (NCBI taxonomy): Eukaryota > Metazoa > Chordata > Actinopteri > Esociformes > Esocidae > Esox > Esox masquinongy. The sequence goes on from JACXGI010000025.1 coordinate 199,810, forward strand.
CCCTTCTATACAGGAAGTATAAGTACACATTTTTTGAATAGCAATAACTCAATAAGAAGATGGCTATATGAATAGATGTATGTTGCCATCTTCTCTAGCTTGCAATCACAAATTAATTATTCAATTTTATTTTATTAAGCCGTTTTTACATCAGCAGGTGTCAATAAGCGCTTTTACAGATACCCAGCCTGAACCCACAAAGAGCAAGCTACAACAAGAATTAATGCACAGTGGCAAAGAAAATCTCCCTAGCAGGGTCCAAACTTAAGGAGAAACCTAGTGAGGAGCCAGACTGACGGGTGGCCAGTCCTGTTCTGGCTGTGCCGGGTGAACATTTTAAGAGTACATTACCTTTGGGCCACATCCATATTTTTGCACGTTCAGATTACCAGCAGGTCAATAAATGCAGATGGTGTGTGCCCAGAGTCAGACAAACATTTGCTGACTTCAAGTCCATACTCAATAATGTCCTGTCCAGAGATAGACATTAATGGTGCAGTCATTGTAGAATAAGCTATTCAATATCCCTTTAAGTATATTTAACGGAGCCTGTCCTTTCAGTCAGGAGCAACCCAGGAAAGTTGAGGTGAGGGAAGAGGATAGGACACTTCATACAGTACAGTCAGTACGTTCAAACCATCAGTCATAATTCAATCACTCACATTCTGTGATACTACATTGTCGGCCCATGCCTCTCGACTATGTACAAATCGGAAACTACTGTGGCCTATATAGAGGACATGTTTGGGCAGTCACATTTCCTTTAAGGGGAATGACAAATAAAACCAACAAAGGAAACAAAGGAGCCCTAAGGTTAGGAAAATGCATGGGAAGCAGAAAAACAACTTTGTCCTCAAACCAAATATGATAAATAATAACCTAATAAGTCCTAGAATATTTGATGAGTGTGTATATTTTTGCCAGCCTCCTCAGTTAGGCCAAAAGGTAAGCTGTCGATAAAGTCAATGACAATTCACGGGCAGGCAGCAAGGAACAGTGGAGAGGGAGAAAAAATAGAGGGTGCACAGGAAGCTAGCCAGGAGCAACATGACAGATGATGCAGACACACAGATAACCTTCAAGGCGCACACACACACACGCGCACACACACACACACATACACACATAGCTATATCTGGACCCCTGTATTCTCAGGAAGAACTTAACTCTCTGCATGCATGTGCACACACACACACACACACACACACACACACACACACACACACACACACACTTGTTTATGGCAGTTTTTTGGGCAGGTTATGTTCGGTGCACAGAAATAAATTAATAAGTAATAATTCAGGGGAATTTCACCCTGATTCTGTTGATGCATAGTCATTTGATACCATTCCATTTTTGTTATAAACATCATAATTACTCACCTCACAATCTAAATTGAGCACATTTTCATATTAATATTAGAATAAGTGGGCCCATACTTATGGAATCCCAGAAATGACAAATGTCAGTAAAAGAAAACATTTTATTGATGTTAATAATTTAAATGGAATGTAAAAAAAACAAAAAAACACTAATTATTTCCTTTGCATCAAATTGCTCAATAAAAAAACAAAATTAAAAAATTCACTGCTAGGGAAGACTGGATGGTTGTAACATGGAATAGTAACACTTGCAGTTCCTCCAATCAGGAGTGAGTCACAGTGCACATGCTCATTTTAATCTTGAACCGTCATGTGGAAAAGCAAGTTCCTGTGATAAATTCTCAAGATTCTACTGACAGAAATCTGATTTTGAATTAAGAATTTAATTCTTTAGACCAAATTTGTTTTTGTGATGGCATCAACTGCTTTCTAGTTCATTGCACAGATATTTGATGCAAGTTAGCAATGCTAAAGTTTTAACATTCTCAAAAATGGAAGCTAGTTTATGTCTACAATGGCCTTACCACAATGAAATTCTTATGACATGGCACCCAACATCTACGTAGAAAGAATTAAGAAAAATATATAAGCAAAATATATAGCCAAAAAATAAAGCAATAATATACATAACACTGTAAAACTAGCGGCAATTTAAAAGGAGTGCTGAAAAACTGGCAGCAAATGGGTAGCTTAAAACATTGGTCTCAGATCGCTAGCTTTTTTCCCAGGCCAAGATGGCAAACATCTGGTAACTACATCCTTATTAGATGAATAAAGTTTGTCTGAAGCCAAAAACACGCGGAAGGCGTGCGTTTCATAATGGTGAGCATAATTTTGTCAAGTCACATCAGGTGAGGAATCTTGGTCTTTGCCCACCAACAAATAGCTTGCCTCCTGTCTTTCAAACATAGCATATGTTTGTTAGCCAACTAGCTGTCTGGCCTTATACTGAAAATATCAGCAAGTCAGCTTGACTGACTCATGTTCTATTACTTTTTGGTGTACCAATTCAAAACAGCTATAAAACTGAACTATTTAGAAAGAACAACATTTCGTTTTTGCCTAGTTATAACTTAGCCCAATAATTTTAATGAAATCAGAGTTACTAAAGTTTTCCAGCCGGCTCAAAATCAAAGCAAGTAATGTAGCAATTGATTTTAATATTTAGCCAAAACAAAAGGCTACATTTTAAAGAATGTTTACATGGTGTATGGAAGATTGTACTGGGAATTCCTCAAACAATTTTTCTTACAAATACCTCTAGACAGTATGTGAAAACTAATGCATTCACTAACCATGCACTTTGTCAGTCTTGTTTTTACTTAAATGTGTTTAACAATTTCTGAGGTAACAGTGCTTAAACTGACTTTTCTGTTCATGTTTCAGCTCATTTGAGCAAAGTTGCTTGTGTGGACGCATGAAAAAGACATCGTTGAGGTGTTGATGCTCGCGGGCTGTCCATTCTCTTCCATTCACTCCTACAGTATGCATAATAATTTACGATAATCTGACCATGAGAAAAAGAGCTACTGTAGGCTACAGTGTAATATAGAAGTGAGGGTTTGATTGAATCCCTCATTGATAGCCATTCAGTCAGGAATTACTACATAAGTAATAAAATCAATCACTTTTTAGGTGAGTACTTACTAAGTACAGATGGGTACTTATTATATTCTCTCACTGTTTGTTGCCATCTAATTTCACAGTTGTTTCCTGGAACTTTTCAGATGTTGACTTCAAACCAACCATTTATTTGTAATAACCATGTTCTCACCTAGTTGTTTTCATTATTTTTTCTTTTGTTTCCTGTAACTTTGCTATACATTACTTAGAAGTTACTAGCACATATCCCTCATATTTAGAGCACTGTAAATTAAAGTGTTACTGGTAAGTAAATGTGGTTAAATGGGGCTCAGCCACAGAGCAGAAAGAGAGTAAACTATCTTGACCATCCTTCAGTAAGTAACCCTTCAGTTTCCTGATGTGACACTAATTGAATGCAATATGTGGATGTTGAACACAGCTAGCCTTGAGTGTGCGTCTTGTAACCACTGTGTTTCCAATACATTTTTAAACAAACATCAGCCAATGTCTGGCCATTCTGGAGTCAAGGGGAGTCCCAGCCAATCAAAGTGCATGTGTTTTCTACAGTTGTAAAATGCATGCTGCATAATACACTGAATCTAAGGGTTTCAATACTGATTGTGAAGCATGCATATACAGTATAGCACATCATCATAATCTATTACTCACTTAAAATAGGCTTCCACAATTCAATGCTGAAATGCCAGACATGATTTGTTTCTATAAAAGACAACTTAAGATCCACAAGTGAATTTTGGAGGAATTGGACAACACCGCAGGTTTGAAAATGCTTGTGCAAGAGTGTGAGCAGCTGTGTAATACTGTGTCATCAGCATAAAAAATAAAAACAACTGTGACTCAGTTGTTTGTCAATAATATACAGAGTGAAGAGTAAAGGACCTAGTATTGGACCTTTGGGAACTTCTTTGCAAACTCATAGAAATTCAGATTTGATCCTTGTATTGCAAAAGCCTGAGTTCTTTCGCTAAGATAATTTTTAAACCACAAGCAGGTGTCTACGGCCAACCCACATTAGATTGTTTCTTTAGCAAGATGGGATGATTAAATGTATCAAAAGCATATGACAGGTCAATAAATAGAGCACCTGATTTCTCATTCAAGGTTTAGCAATATTCTTTATAACCTACAGTGGATATAAAAAGTCTACACACCCCTGTGAAAATGCTAGGTTTTTGTGATGTAAAAGAATGAGACAAAGATAAATCATGTCAGAACCTTTTCCACTTTTAAAGTGACCTATAATGTGAACAATTCAATTGAAAAACAAACTGAAATCTTTGATGGGGAAAGATGAAAAATAAAAACCTTACAATAACCTGGTTGCATTACATTATTTATACTTAAATAATGTTATGCTTCATCACCAAAGAAATGGATGTGATTCTGCAACTGAGTTGCCTTTACAGTTTAAGTATTGTGATGGAAATCTGGTCTGAATCCTTTAAGGCAGGCGATGCAGAGATCAAATTATTCTTTAATACAATAACAGTTATATACAGCTCTGGAAAAAATTAATAGACCACTCCTAATTTTTCTTAAATCAGCATCTCTACATGTATGGCAGCCATTCCATTCCAGTGTCTGTTAAATTCCAACACAGGCACACTTCATTTTACTTAATGAGGTACTGATTAGGTGATTACCTGAACCAAATCTAATTTAACATATAAAAACCACTGCTGTGGTCATCACTATCCTCTTGCAATAGGACTAGCTGGATAGCAAAACAGTGCAAGTAGTACCTCAAAGGTAATTTGAATAAAATATAACTATTCAGCATGACAAAAGGGTTGAAAATAAAAGCTTTGAGTGAGGAAAAGGGGTTAAATTCTGGCTTTACTGGCAAAGGGATACAGTGAGCGTCAGGTTGCTTCCATCCTGAAAATTTCAAAGACGGTGGTTCATAAGAACAAGGTCAAGCAACAGACATTGGGGACAACAAAACTACAGAGTGGCAGAGGGCAAAAACGACTGTCCACTGACCGAGATGACCGTCCACTCATTCGAATGTCACTCAACAACCGTAGGATGATATCAAGTGACCAACAAAAAGAATGGCAAACAGCCGCTGCGGTGAAGTGCACGGCGAGGACAGTTCGAAACAGGCTCCTAAGGGGCATGACTGAAGTCGTGCAAAGCTAGAAAACAGCCCTTCATCAATGAGAAGCAAAGAAGAGCCAGGCTGAAGTTTGCAAAAGACCATAAGGATTGGACCATAGAGGAATGGAGTAAGGTTGAGTCAAACACCTGGTCGTCTAATAGTTAGACAGAGACCTGGAGAGGCCTACAAGCCACAATGTCTCGCACCCACTGTGAAATTTGGTGGAGGATCGGTGATGATCTGGGGATGCCTCAGCAAGGCTGGAATCGGGCAGATTTGTCTTTGTGAAGGACGCATGAATCAAGCCAAGTACAAGGTTATCCTGGAAGAACACCTACTTCCTTCTGCTTTGACAATGTTCCCCAACTCTGAGAATTGTTTTTTCCAGCCGGACAATGCTCCATGCCACACAGCCAGGTCAATCAAGGTGTGGATGGAGGACCACCAGATCAAGAACCTGTCATGGCCAGCCCAATTTCCAGACCTCCAGACCCCATTGAATACCTCTGGAATTTGATGAGAAAGATGGATGGTCACAAGCAATCAAACAAAGCTGAGCTACTTAAATTTTTGTGCCAGGAGTTGCATAAAGTCACCCAACAGCAATGTGACAGACTGGTGGAGAGCATGCCAAGATGCATGAAAGCTGTGATTAAAAATCAGGGTTATTCCACCAAATATTGATTTCTGAACTCTTTCTAAGTTAAAACATTAGTATTTTGTTGTTGAAAAATGAATATGAATTTGTTTTCTTTGCATTATTTGAGGTCTGAAAACATTGCATATTTTTTTGGTTATTTTGACCAGTTGTTATTTTCTACAAATAAATACTCTAAATGACAATATTTTTATTTGAAATTTGGAAGTAATGTGTCAGTAGTTTATAGAATAAAACAAAACTGTTCATTTTACTCAAACACATACCTATGAATAGTAAAATCAGAGAAACTTTTACTATCAAATTTTACTATCAGATTTACTATCAAAATCAGAGAAACAAAAATCAAATGTTGCAGTGATCTCTTATTTTTTTCCAGAGCTGTATATATTAATATACAGCTCTGGAAATATATATATATATATGGAAATATAAAATATATATATATTTATATTTGCAAATAGAGACAGAAAGACACTAATACAAGATCAGTGACAGTCTGTCTGCCGTACAGTTCAGAAACACCTCTTTTGTATGAGCAAGAAGGTGGGACAACATCTCACAAAATAACTGACCTTTGAGCATCACAAGTTTATCTGATGTCGATCAGCCTAGGCTTGTTCCTCTTATTAGTTTAGCTCTGTATTAGCATGTCTTGCATTTTCCTACTATCTAAATACATGGACTCAGTACTTTACTATAAACCCAATAGGTAGCTGGTGATTTTTCTCCTGTACAATGGTATAATTAATCAATACATCAGGTCAGTAAATTTCCACAATAGTATCCACAAATGTCTCCTTTCAGGTCAGTGGTCTAAGGAATATCAGAGAGGAACAGTTATTCTATGTAATGTATACCCTATTACAGAAACCTAAGCCCATTTAATGCAGGAGTATAAGGATGTTTGTATTTTCTGCTCAATCCTCAATATACATAAAATTTTCCTGATTCTTAGTTTCTCGGGAAATTGCATCTTCTTCCCTTAGCCCTTTCCAAGTCATCATGAGGGAGGAAGAAGTAAGGAGGAGAGAAAGGAATGAATTACCTCTGAGCTGATGCTTAGTGATGCCTAAAGTCTAATTAAGTTTCTACCACCGTTTTAATGGGGTTTACACTCAGTGCATTGGGAAACATGTGGTCTGGAAAGGTGAAGACCGACTTCAGTACGGTGATAGAAGATATACGGTGTATGCTGTATACTATAAGTCAAAGATGCAGAAAGGGGGCATGATTGGCAATAGGATAATGGTAATTCATAAGTCCATATGTAAAGGCAATTCTCCCAAACTGCTTCACCAGTTATGTAGATTGGTTTGTAGGAAAGTATTTGTGATTCCTGAATTCTCATTTTATATTACAAAAATTCACAAAAGTAACACTTGAGGAAACATTGTGGAAGAAAAACCAGCATGTGTGGAATAGGAATTTGATATTAGCATTAACTCAGTACATTCCTAGATGTACTGAGTTACCTTTTTGGAAACAAACCTTTTTTTTAAGGTTTGTTTCCAAAGATGTCCACCATGATTCATGTCATCTAGAATATTAACAGGGAGCAGCACCACTAGTCAATAGAAGAAAATGTTCCCTCCTCCCCTGCAACAAACCCATGTTTGAGTGTTTTACTTCCGGTTTGGGCCACTAGCATCAAAGAGCTTTGAAAATTATATTAGAAATAATGAAAACACTAGGAAGAAGAGGATACAAACTGAGCCGGAACAAAGTGAGCAAAATCTTAGAGGTTAAATTGAGCACTGGGACTGTTAGAAACCAGATCATTTGCAAGGTGTCATTATTTGTTTATACAAACATCCTTTTTTAATTTAAATAGCCCACAAAGTAATGATCTGTTTTTATAATATCATCTGTAATCTGATTTCAGCATTTCAGCTGATAAAATAATGGAAAATGTGACTGTCGGAGTTACAGGTTTACAGTGGCAAGCTACACTTGCTAATTTAGTTTTTTCTTTTTTTTTCAAACTGAGGAAAAGTTGCAAAGGTAGACATGGACTGCCTACTTTCCTACAAAATCTGCTTGTGAACACAGTAGTTACACCAGTGTAGGATAGAGTGAACTTGTCTACTGTAGGATAAGTGAACTTTTTAGCTGCCAGGATGTAACTCTCTGTCACTCAAGCTTGCTAAATCTAGTGACTTACAGTTTACACAGAATTGTCAGTGAATGTAACAGCATATACTGTACACATAGGGAAGGTTGTAAGTTGTTCCTTCAACTTCTCTTTCTGGAGAGATTGGAGCCCCAAAAATGGGGTGTAGCCCTGTAGCAACATTTTACTCTCCCTAAAATATTTTTTCATGAACAATTTCCCCCTGACCACAACTTTTTACCTGAATGCATTTTTTTTAAAATACTTCCTGTTACCCACTTCCCACCCAATTTTTAGCCAGTCAATTTTGGCTAACCCAGCAAGGTACCCAACTTTGGGTTTGTTGAAACTGTTTAAAACTGATAGAAACAATTCTTGTTTATTTAGCAGATTTGGCATAGGCCGACAGATACTCAATCATCAGGTCCACAAAAGATCTTGACAGGCAACATCACAACTTGTGCAATTTCATTCCTGGGGCCAAGCTCTGATTCATTCAAGACCTGTCAGGAAGTGTCAGAGGAAGGCCCTAAAAATAGTATATGACCCCAACTACCCATGCCATAGATTATTCTCTATACTACTGCATGGCAGTCAAGCCGTGCAGTATGAGTGTGTCTGCTGCTAGCCCTACCTTTATGAATATGTACATAAAATGCAGTGGCGAAACCATGACTATTGGAGCTAGGCCCTCAGTTGTGGAGAACGATCTGACATTATACATATAGATAGAGAACTCGGATGCCTGTGTATACAGAGCATGTCTTGAGACCTTTCTTTTGCAGACCTTTGTAGGAGAAGCAATTCTTTGATGACAGAGTCAAATGGTCCTAAGCCACGCCTCGGCTGTGACTCACAGAAGCAGCACATGTACACAACGGTTACAAATGTTGATAGCAGGAACCACGTTAGAAGAAAATACGTAGTTTCAAAGAAACATTTGCCAAACCAGTCACTAATAATATTTTACTCATTGCATTCAAAATTATATGAACGAGATAGCAACAAAAAGCAAGCTGTGCGGAAAACAAAAAGTCTACTCACTATTACGACTATCATTAAAACAAAGTCCATTCAAAGTTCTGTCCTTCTTTATGAAATGGGCAATGGCAAATTCATATTGCATCTCTTTTGATTTTAAATCCGAAATAAATTATTTTTCAATTAAGATCAAAGCCAGGGCAGACAGCCAGGCCATCACAATCCTTACATACACTCGCACCAAAAAGCTAGCCAGCTAGCTAGGGTCAAGCGTGAGAAAACAAGATCAGGCTCGCTATTGGCTCTGAATTAGTGACATATACTTAGGCCCTCTAGAGGGCCTTAAGGCATCATGTAATTGTCCCACTGACAAGACAAATTTTGATTGGTTGATTCTACTGTCATTTCATAATGCTGCTCTAATTGAAGTCAGTTACAATGAGGTTGGCTGGTGCCTTCCATTCAAAGCCTGAGGGCCTAGCCAATGAGTGTTGAGCCCAGCTAAATTATTTCTACCAAGAGACTACTACTGATATTTTTTTCTCTTGGATATTAACCCTTTTTTTCCAACATAAACTGAATAAATTCAATAGGAAGATCATTACAGTTAAGACAAAACAGATGAAATCAATGAAAACAAAATTCCAAGTTATAATACATAAAAATATATACAGATTTGTATCCATCCTTATGCTCTCTCTCAGGGCGTAGAGGGCCCTGACAGTTCCCCACTGCTAAAATGACCCTCACCCCTGCACACTGAGTGTATTTAAATTATTGAAATATACCCAGTGAAAAGGCAGACTCATACCGGAGAGTAAACCTTCATCCCAACAATAAAATGTTCAAAGGTATTGAAAATGCTCTGCTTGTTATCAAACTGCTTGCTTGCACAAAACAAAATTCAAAACTTTTCCACAACCATGTTGTTTCGTTAATATGGCAGAGACTTCAGCAAGGGAAGAGTGGAATTTTACTGCCTCATAAAAGGGAAGAGCCCAAAATGCACTTGAAAAATATTTATTAGCATAGCCAGTTCTGCCAGGAAACCCAAGTGATAATTGGCCAGCGATGCATCAGCTGATGTAGGATAACTCCTATCACAAAATTAGATTTCATTCCTGTTTATTTAATTGTCAGGTTACTCACCCAGTCTGAAATGTTGAGGGTTGTACTATTATGTGAGTGCAAATCCACCCACCAACCCTGCCTCCATCTGTTTCCTTTTGTGGGGGGTGGGGGGAGGGGGTTGTGCTGCAGACCTTGGTCATTGCCTATGGGGATTGCTATTAATAATATTACAGTGATGTTATTGTTGGTAGTATTGTATACGTGATCATGTGATGGCAGTGAGTTTCACCAGAGGAGCAGAACCTAATGCCAAGACAATGTATGTACATTTCTCCAACAGGTGGTTTAACTAAAACATGGAGTTTTTTGTCTGAAATTAATTATTGGGGCTACACCAACAAGGGTCACAGTGTTCTCACTTATTCCTCACCCTATTTATCTCTATCTTTTTTGCCTTGTTGGTCATTATTCAAAATGAAATGATTTGCAATTTTTTTTTCATTAATGATGATTTGGCTAACATTTAATTTCAGATAAATACTCAGACAAAATTACATTTTGATTTATTGACACAAATAGTTATTACATACCAGCTTTTAAGTACCACATTGTAAACAAAGGTTTTATAGGACCAATGTCCATGTATATTACAGCAACATGTGTGATAGACAATACATAACCAGGCTTGGAATTTCGTCATTTAAGGTCATTTGGCCTTTGGTATCACAAAAATGTTTAGGGCACAAAGGCAACATGCCAGGGCACAAAGGCCATTGAGTGAAATAAGAGGATTTGGAGCTTACAAATAAACAACTTGAAGTGTTGATAAGAAAAAAAACATGCATGACAACTGTTAAGATTTTTCCACATAAAACGTTTAATTATCATGTTTTAATCCTTCAAATTACATCTATTCCCCTCTCAATTTTTTTTTATAGATTCTGGAATCTGTTTAATTTCAGAAGTTTTAGTTGGGAGCGTTCATTTGACGACAACAAACAGGCTACGGTATTGACAGTTAAGTAACGTTAAGGCTATAGCTAGCCAGAATGATAACATTTCCTCAGTTACCCAAAAGTAAACCGCGAAATATCCTTTAACATCACAATCACCTGCGCTAATGAGTACGACCTAAATAAACAAATATAGTGATTTATTTGTTCGCGGAACAAGTAATTTTTGTTTTTTAATCTTTCCCCACAAACGCTGCCATGTCGAGTGACGTCAAACCTAACCTTACTTTTCCGAGCTTTCAAAAAGCGTTCAGGTGTATTCTCCCACTCGGAGGTCGGAACTTTCCCACCACCCAGTAGCTCATGAACGCACCTTCCAAAACAGAGAGGTTTTTATTCAGGTAAGCACTAAATAAGTCAGCTATCTATCGATAACTAGCTAGCTTGCTTACCTGATTGTAGTCCGTTCTTATGGTTCTTATTTGCGAACTACTAACAAACTTACGAACAAACTGCTGACCGTGAGATTTTAACAGTAGCAGGAGCACAAAAGCCATGGTGGCCGTAGGGCGTACAGTGATTTTCGGGGCATCAAGGCCAGAGCGAAGGGCAACGTGGCCGTCGTGAAATTCCTACGCTGTACATAACAAATAAACAATCAAATCTGAATAGGCATCTGTTTCTTTCAATAACGAAATAAAAGTAATACGAAATTACTCACCCAAACACACTTTTTTTGTTTACTCTATTGTTATAATGATGTTTTATAAATAGTCTTCACTATCCACTCTATATAAATGTTATTCTTCACTGTTCCAACCCAACTATCTAGAAACAGCTAAACAATGTTAGATTGTGTAACTAAGCGACAATCATTATAATACAGCTTCATTTAATTGTTAATGACAACATTTTTTTTAATGTAATTTATTTTAGATTCAAATAAGTGAATTCATTAATGGATTATATTAACTGGTAATTGATTACTGTAAAAGTCTAATAAGCAATTAATGAGTGCTGAACCAAAACCTGAAATTCGCTCTTAAAGACAGGGTAGGAGATAATATCTGCAATTAAAAACATACTGGGTTTAGTGTCTGGTTTACTGAGGAGGAGAGGGAGAGGCAGCGCGCCAGTCATACAAACATACGTCTTGTGAAAAGAGCGGGAAGGGCACATTTTGCTAAAATTAAATGTTTTTGCTTTTGTAATCTCAAAATGAGCTTCAGCACCACACCTGCCCCTGTCATTGCAGCTGACAGGGAGGAGGAGAGTAGGAGACAGCACTGCAGTCACAGGTGTTTTTAAGTTTTACATTTACATTTCGGCAAACCCGAACCCAGCCCAGCCCAACAATATTCTTTAGAACAAAGACCGAGGCCGGTTTAAGCCTGTTAAGTACTCGTTGTGTTCTGGCTGAAATCGACAGCTCTACCACGTACAAAACACACTTGAAAGTACTTAGCAGCGACAGACATGCATGCTTGCACTCGTGTGGCAAGTTAAGTCTGCATGCTACACAGACGGTTTGCCTCAAACATGTTCACCCACCTATACAGTAGCAGTTATATGCTGATTATCACCTTGTGTCAGCGTGCATTCGTGCGCGCCGTCATGCGAAAATGAATTTTGTCTATCCCCACCATAACTTGGTACCAATAGGGCTGGCGTTGTGTATGCAGCCAAGGCCAGTGTGTTGGAGCATAAAGAGCACAGTGTTGAGTGTTGTAGGGAGGACCCATGACAAACTGCTGTGATAAACTACATAATGTACTGAAGTGACTATTAGAGGCAACCCTGCAAATGTCATCACCAAAGTCTAACACTGGCAGGATAGCCCTTTTTATAATGTTATGTTTTGTGTCATGGGTGAAGGAGTCTTTAATGCGAAACAGGAAACCAACTGTTAATTTTAGGCTGGTAATATGGGTCTAGAACATAAGTGCGCAGTCTAACCAAATACCAAGATACACTAAATCAGGTCTGTCCAATGTGAGAATGATGAATAGATTCCGATTGAAGACCATGTTAGAATTGAGGAATAGTTGGACACAAAAAATGCGTTGAATGTGATTGAAGCTTTGTTGAAGTGTAGTCAGCACGGTGTCCACGAGGCACCAGATTTATGTGAAATAGTGTTGTTATAACTCTACACCCCATAACCACCACATAGCTAAATCCCTCAGTGAATAAGACAGCTGACCCCAGGAAAACACCAGGAATTCTGTAATTTGGGATAAACAAGTGAACGTTGATAATCAATTGACATTGAATCTTTTATCAACCGAGAAAACACCCTTGGCCAGCGTAGGTGCTGTCCTCAAGGGTAACAGGAACATTGATTGATTGTGTTTATTGACCCTGGGCATCTGGGGTGCAGGGCAATGTGGCCGTGGCATTCAAGCATGCAGCTTACTGTAAGTATGTTTATATAATGTAAAGTTGAATACACTGGCTAATGCCAGACATGTAGCCAACAATGCTGTCGACGGTGTGAGAGTTAACACGGTGCAAGGAGTGCCTAATACTGTGTAGTGCTCACTCTCACAAGCTGCAGCTGGAACACTGAAGGCATTGATAAGGAGTATATAAGATGAAGTCCTTTTTGTCACTGAAATTAAATGAAGGTTTTATTCCCTGTAACAGTGCATGCCAAGTACTGAGAAAAGGGATGTGAAAAATAATTTTAAAATCAAAAAGACACAGTGCCAAACATTTCCTAAGCTTCCCTGGCTTCTCTCTGAGTCCATAGCATCTGGCCACCGCCCGTCCACAGGTGTTTGGCAACTTCTTATAAGTTGCTTGATTGGGGTAGACCACACAAATAGACAAATCATGCATCAATGTCCCTTGACATTACAAAGTAAAGCCAATTACTGCCGTTAAACCTTTTGCAATCGTTTAAATGTTGGCATGTATTTCAAGTAACTAGGTCTTTATTTCAAGGTGCTATCTTAAGCCAATCCCGTGGGAGCCCTAGATGTGGAAAGTGCAGGAAGTTCACACTTCAGTAACCGATTTGCTGGCCTTCACATCTGGAGAGACAGATGATGCAGACATCTAGCGATAGCACACTAGATCTGACAATCCCTCTAAGCCCCCCTCGCTCCCTTCCAACTCGGCAGTACAGTGAGAGAAAAGTACTACTTTTAAGTATGATTAGCATTACATGGACAAACTCAACACTTCCTGCATCTTAATGAGAGATCTTCAGCCTTACATGGGTCTTAATCTCTGTGTGTGTTTTTCTAAGAAAGCTTGGCGAGTCGAATTAAAGAGGCTTGGATATTGGGATTGGAACTGACTAACCATAAAACCCCATCTCTGCCCTAAAAAGAAGTAATAATGCTATGTTGAATAGGCTGACAAACATAGCTTACACTGAGCTAGACAGACAATAATCTGCCATGAAATTCATGGACAGTTCTCTTGAGGGGATAGAAGGAGCATAGAAAGAGCAAAATAAAAGTGTTCCTCTGTGCCCCCTCTCTTCTCCATATTCCCTCTCTTTCCCTCTCTCTCCATCTTGAAATAAACACTAATCTGTGACCGTCTCAATTTTATTATCATGCCATGGCGCGCGTGGCAGCAATGTGTTAGCTCTCCGAGTCAGAGCTTAGCGTATTCCTATGTGGATTTTTCTATTTATTGATGTTATCGCTGACAAACCCCTGCAGAGCCTAGCCCCCATGACCATGTTTATAAATGAACAATAATTTCACTGGCGTCCACTCAGCATGACAGAGAACCTATTCTTTCTCTCGGATGTAGTGAAGTTTGTCATGTGGCTAATGCAAGACAACATATGAAGACAGTAAAATAAGGTGAATGTAGAGTTGTGAACAGGGACTTTTGGAGCTGCTTCATTATGTTTTCTTTGGTTTGACAGAGATCAAATGATGAAGAGTAAAATTGATGAAAGACTCAATTGTCTCTCTTTGAAGATACCTTCACTAAAGCTGTTTCTACAATTTCACTGTAAAGTTATTTTCTCTACCTCTCCCTGTGGATAAGAAATGTCTCCTGCCTTAATTTCATTACTTAGAAATGTAGAAGGGGACTGAATTCTGTTTTATCTATTTACAAGGCATTGTTCAATCAGAATCACAGCTCTGATGAGTAAGACTAACTGTATAATTCTGTTTCACCCCAATGATTAACAATTCTTCCATCAAAGTCTATCTTCAATTAATAAGGATAATGATTAGTATTGCTGGATAATACACGTGCTGACCTGAAACAGCTTATATTTTTCCCTAGAATATTTATTTACCCTCTCTACACATGAATGCTGGGGTGGCTATTCCTGACTATGTTGGCAATCTACACTGATAGAGGGCTAACTTCCAAGCAATTGCCTGTAAGCTGAATGAATTCAACTCCTTGGTATCTGGATTCCTCTTATTCTGTGTTAATTTCCCAACATCCCACCCACATATGCACAGACTTTATCACACACACACACACACACACACACACACACACACACACACACACACACACACACACACGTATACATGCACACGTACACCCTCTTATACACAATAAACAAACCTTGCTCTATACAAAGTTAATTGAATGGAGCATTACTGCAGGCAGTTGGGTTTTGAGAGGATATGTCTTTGAGAGAAGACTAAACCTCTTTCATTGGGTTGGCGAAGGAACAGACTGTATGGGGAGTCGTTGTTTGGCCAACTCAAGGAGAACTGGACTTGAATCAGTGTCTAATAAAAGAAGCTCAAATTCTAGCTTTGAAGTTGCAAAGCCATTGGTGGATTGTGTAAACACTTCAAAGCATAAGAGGGACTTAAATAGCATTATTCTGCTTTTATTTCAAAGCCATTCTGTCAAACTCACAAGTACAACGAGTTCAGTGATTAAACAGGCTTCGACAAACAGTGCAGTCTGTGTGGGTGTGTATGTATGTATGTGTACAGGTCTTACTATACTCGTGGGGACCGCAAATCCCTGCAAGCATTGTCAAACAAAACAGGACAGTGACATTGTTAACATTCTTTTATCAGTATTAAAGTTAGGTTTAGGGTGGATGTCAACACAGTATTGCAAGAATTATGTACATATGTAACTATCTTTGAAAATATGCCTATTGCTATTGGTCCCTAATGACTCACAATTATCTTCAGTATCAACATATAAGTGCTGTTTACGTACCATCAAAAACCAGCCACTAGGGGCAGTTATTCAGAGTTAAACAGAGCAGCTGTTTGCTAGGGCGTTGAGGTCAGGGATGGTGGGCAGGTGGTTCTGCAACTGACTTTCAGTGTGATGGTTGTGAGTTTGATTCCAGTGTGATGCAAGAATTTTTATTTTTTCTGACAGGGGTTTTTGTGTTTTAGTGGCCTTTCCCCTTAACCTTCTTCCTAACCCTAAGCTCAGCACTGTGATGCCTAACCTTAACCGTAACCTAACCCTAACCTCATTCCTAATCCCAATGCAAGTTCTGACATGCTAAACCTTAACCCTAAATTGACCTTAACCGTTAACCGTAAATGTTATTTGTTTTTATGGCCCAACCTGATAGCGAAACGTTAAGGAGCAACATAACAGAGAGTCATTAAGGAACAACAGCATTGGGGATATGTTGATAACCATGTAATTCAACCAATTTATATCATACTGAACTTAATCACAGTTTACAAAATAGTTCCATATGCAACATTGTTTCTTAATTTTTTAATTAGAATAATGTTTATGGTCCCTATAAGAATAGTCAAATATTAATGTGTGTTTTAGCATACGAGCATCTGAGGGTGTCAGTGGGGTTGAGCACACGCATGTGTGCACATGTGAGAGTGTGGTTATGTTGATCTGAAATGTGTATACACAGTATGATGTTGATGTAAGCCATAAATAAAGCATGACTCCATCTGCACCTCAGTTGTACCAGTGCAGTTTGTAGAATACGTCTACTACAGAACTTCATCGACTGAGAGCTAATCAATAATGCAGGATCAAATAAGACCTGGCCAACGAGCCAGAGGAGCTTACATAACCCTATGAATTACACTGTTTCTGTGTGTGTGTGTGTGTGTGTGTGTGTGTGTGTTTGTGTGTGTGTGTGTGCGCTTACATGTGTCTGGATTTATCTGCATGAAAATGTGCTCATGTGCTTGTGCACACCTGTGTGTGCATGGTGGCTTGTGCATGCGTGTGTGCATGCCTTTGTACATGTGTTTGCTTTGGTAGTCCCTATGCACCACTATGACACACTATGCTCGAGGAGAATGTCAGGTGACTCTTAGCCAAATCAATAGCTGCTTACAAAAACAGGGGAGAGAAGACCAGGTCTGACACCTGAGACAGGATTGCTAGTTTCTGCTCTGCTCTCTGTTTATCAGGCCAACAGTTCATTGATTTATGTTGTGTACTAAATGGAGTGCTTCTACAGAACATAAGGGCTGAAAGTCACTTGAACAGGGTTTTTCCAGGTGTGAGGTAGTTCCTGCATGGCCAATAGTTTATTAAAGGTTAAGGAAGTAGCTAGAACCAGGCTGTTTTCACATACGCCCTAAATTTTAAATTCAGAATTCACATGTTAACAGGTTTCTAATGTGACAAGAATAACAACCACATTTTAAAATGTAGGGTAACTTTTCAACCATTAAAGTTGGAGACATCA
Source organism: Esox masquinongy (assembly GCA_016801175.1). NCBI lineage: Eukaryota > Metazoa > Chordata > Actinopteri > Esociformes > Esocidae > Esox > Esox masquinongy. The sequence goes on from JACXGI010000025.1 coordinate 217,314, forward strand.
GATCAACTATTACATCAACTACAAACCTGTTTCTAAAAAAGTTGGGACGCTGCATAAAATGCAAATAAAAACAGAATGTAATGATGTGCAATAATTTCTCCCTATATTCAATTGAAAATAGTACAAAGAAAATATAAGATGTTGAAACTGAGAAATGTTATTGTTTTTGGAAAAATACATGCCCATTTTGAAATAGATGCCAGCAACACGTGTCAATAAAGTTGGGACAAGGGCATGTTTACCACAGTGTTGCATCACCTCTTCTATTTACAATAACCTGTAAGCATTTGGGAACTAAGGAAGACCAATTGCTGTAGTTTTGAAAGTGGAATGTTGTCCCATTCTTGCTTGGTATAGGATTGCAGCTGCTTAACATTTCTGGGAATCCTTTGTGGTATTTCAAATTTCATAATGCACCAAATGTTTTCGATAGGGAACAGATCTGGACTGCAGACAGGCCAGTCTAGACCCTGGACTCTTACTACAGAGCCATGCCATTGTGATATGTACAGATTGTTGTTTGGCATTGTTAAAATAAGCAAGGACTTCCCAGAAAAAGTAGTTGTCTAGATGGCAACATATGTTGCTCCAAAACCTATATATATTCTTCAGCATTAATGATGCCTTCACAGATGTGCAACTCACCCATGCCATGTGCACTAATGCACCCCCATACCATCACGGATGCTGGCTTTTGAACTGTGCACTGAAAAGAAGCCGGATGGTCCCTCTCCTCTTTAGTCCGGTGGATGCAGCATCCCTGATTCCCATAAATAATCTCAGATTTTGATTAGTCTGACCACAGGACAGTTTTCCACTTTGCCTCAATCTATCTAAAATGAGCCATGGCACTGGCCTTTCTGGATGTTTTTAATGTATGGTTTCTTCCTTGCATGGTAGTGTTTTAACTTGCATTTGTGGATGCAGCAACGTACTGTGTTCACAGACAATGTTTTTCTGAAGTCTTCCTGAGCCCATGCAGTGATTTCCATGAAAGAATCATGTCTGTTTTTAATGCAGTGCCGCCTGAGGGCCCAAAGATCACAGCCATCCAATATTGGTTTTTGGCCTTGTCCCTTGCATACAAAGATTACTCCAGATTCTCCAAATCTTTTAATGATATTGTGTACCGTAGATGATGAGATCCCCAAACTCTCTGCAATTTTACGTTGTGATATGTTAATTTTGAATTGTGGCACTATTTGCCCACGCAGTCTTTCAGAGTGGTGAACCCCTCCCCATCCTCACCTCTGACAGACTCATCCTCTCTGGAATGATCTTTTAATAGCAATCATGTTACTGACGTGTTGCCAATTGACCTAATTAGTTTTCTGATATTCTATCAGGTTTAGTTTTTTAGCGTTACACAATGTTTCCAGTCTTTTGGTGCCTCTATCCCAGCTTTTTTAAAACGTATTGCTGGCATCAAATTCAAAGTGAGCATGTACAGTGTTCTCCGAGAAACAATATTTTCAACATTTGATATGTTGTCTTGGTACTATTTGCTATTGAATATAGAGTTTAAATGTTGTGCACATCCTTGCATTCTGTTTTTCTTTAAATTTTCCACAGCGTCCCGACTTTTTTGGAAACAGGATTTGCATAACAATACTGTATATGTCCTCTCATTCGCATAAAATAACTGACTAAAAGGAACTCTTCAACTGTTCAGACTAACTCACCTTTTATAACAACATACACACTTTCTGATACTAAAATGTTTTAACATTTAACCCTTTAAAATATGGTACTACTTTTAACGACTAAACTCCATATTTGAAATGTTATGACCTGGATCTATAAATATGCATACATTAGAAGAAATGAACCGACTAACCACGGATAAAACATCTAGTGAGCCAAAGCCAAACAGCCCAGTTATGCTGTCTTCTTCCAATTGCATTGTCCTTTCACCACAAAATGCTGTCTTGAACAACACGAAATTCAGCCACATTGTTGGTTTTGCCAACACTAATCCCATAATATTTACAGTATGTCTGTGTTTTTGTGAGTCAACACAATTATTTCAATATTTTAAACTATTCTACATAGGCCTAATTGAGGTTTTATCACACAGGGTCAGGTGTAATGGCAGAATCCGTGACTGAGCAGGGATTCAGGCCAGTGGAACAATGTGAGCCGTAATGCAGAATGGTCATTGACCTCAGATCCCCTGTTGGTTTTGACATCTGCTTCTCCTTTGACACAAATACATTACCATAGGAAGGAGGATCATTTGCCCAAAGAGGCAGGACACATGTTTGGGAGAACGGAGGACTTTCAATAAAAATAACAATAATATAACAAAACAGAAACTAAATCACAAAACACCATTACAAATGGACAAAACCAAAACAAAGGCCGACAAGACACACTAGGTAAGGAGGAACTAAAATAGGGACAGTGATCAGGAACACAGGTGAGGGTGATAATCACAAACAGATGAGGCATTGGATCTCGCATGCACGACAAGCCTGCAGTGCCTGAATGTGACAATATAAGTGTAAAGGAGCACAAGAAATTGAAAAATAAAATAATAAAAATAAATAAATTAGGGAAATGGTTTACTAATCTTTTGAACCAATGTGAAATATTTACCACATAAAAAGAGAAACAAGAAATGAACACCAAAGATTAAAATCATATAATTTATTGAATGTTTCATTTCTACTTTTTTGCGTTTTTGGTTTTTGCATTCATGTTTTCATTTTTTGGCTGCAGTGGTATAAATTTTGCACACCCTTTTGTTGCTTACACCGGGCAGGCTTGTTTAAACATCAGACTGTGAGGCAGCAGTGCCTACTGTACCAGACACATTTTAGGGCACATCTGTCATGTGGGTAATTTATGTTCAGGTTATCCAATCAATCTTTCAATCTCTACTATGACCAGTCATTACTATTTCCTACTGCAGTCACTACCTGTAGTAAAACTTATTTCAAAACTATTAATAACTTAAAATCAGCTAGTAAAATAATCCTCCTGTTTGGAGACTGGGTTGTCATTTCTGTTGTATTTGCTAGACATTCTACTTTTGGAGCAGGTAACAAAGGACAGAGGGATAGGGAAAGGGAGAGTGCTAAGAAGGGAGAGAATGCATGAAAAATTGACTCCTATAGCTAATGCAGTTGTAAGCCTTCACTGGCCTTTTGTTGGTGCATGTCCAATTTTCCATCTCAAGGCAACATGCTAAATGATTTACTGTTTGTTTTACAACATTACACCCCACTGTGCTTTGGCCGTTTATTTGCTGAATGGGTAAAAGCACACCAAGGCCACAGTGATGGGGATGGCACTTTCTTTAAACCCTTAAACCAAATATAAGTTATTTAATGACCTTGCAGTAACCAAATTGCTGTAATGATCACCTGGCATGTGATCAAAGGTTACACTGCGTAAAAAGGCCAGTGACAATAAGTAGTTTCAGTCATGACAATAAGCAGAACCCCAGTACTAACAACTGATGTTATCTTTAAAGAGACTTTAGCAAGTCCATATTGTGTCTGCATCATGATCAAAACTCACTTTTTCATATTATTTATCTAGATTTGGTAACATTTGAAGTAGCCTAATAATAAATATATCCTATACAGTGCTGTTTGAAAATTTGTGAACCCCTTGTGTAATTATAGATTTTTTAATGTTCACCATGAAATCTTTATTTTATCTGAACCAGTCTTTTTATCTGACATAACAGGTTCATAGTTACCAATACAATATGTTGGTTTAGAGGACATAATGTGCGTACTAGAAAAACTAAATTAAAAAGGAATTAGTGCAGGCACAAAAATAAGTGAACCCAGTGTTGACTTGGTTAAATCAAGTAGGTAAGGAGAAGGTGGGTACATAATTAGGTAATAAATGAACTAATCAAAGGAGGAATTATTAGGAATGAGTTTGGGCTGCACAAATAAATAGAGACAATAAACCAGGTCAGTTTGTTGTTTCCCATACAGGTAAAAACAAAACACACCATGCTGAGAGAAAAGGAGATCTAAGAGAACATCTGGAAGAGGGTAGTGATAGCACATCTGTCTTGGGAAGGCTGTACAACCATAAGAAGATTTGAGCTGAATCTGTCCAGTGTGAGGTAAATCATTTACAAATGGAGATCATTTAACATGACAGCAACTCAGCATCGAAGTGGACATTCTTCCAAAATATCACTAAGAACCACAAGAGAAATAATATATCAGGTAAATGCCAACCCAAACATAACATTTGGAGATTTAGAGGTTTCATTTGCTGCACCTCAGGTTACTGTGCATGCTTCAACAATAAGAAAAACACAATCAAAATGGTATTCATGGGAGGGTTACTAGAAAGAAGCCTCTGTTTGAACCAAGCTTGTTTGGAAACCATAAAGGTTTCTGAAAGTCCATTCTCTGTATAGATGAGTCAAAAATGTATATTTTTAGTCACAATAAAAACCACTATGTTTGGCAAAAACCCAACAGTGCCTACCACCAAACAAACCTTGCCAACAGTCAAAAATGGTGGTGGGAATGTCCAGAACTGTGTCTGCTTTTACTCTTCTGGACCTGGTCGACTGCACATTATCAAGGGATCCATGAGAAAGGTATACCAGAAGATTCTTGAATAAAAGTTCAGAGGAGCTAAAGCTAGGCAGAGAATAATTAGTGGCTATAGGAGATTTACTCCAAGTTATTGCTACTAATGGAGGCGACACACACTATTGAATGAAGGGGTTCACGTGAATTTGCACACATAAAATCTGAAAAATTAACATGGAAAGTATTTATGTTAGATGCAAACTAACCTCTTGGCTTTTGTTGCCAAAGTTAATTACCAAGAAAATGCCAGACAGACATTCTTTAGCTGGAATTCACCTAAACTCTTGAATAGTATACAGTTTAACAAACAATAGCATACAGTTTAACAAACATATAATACTAAATTACAGTGTTCAATTGCGAAAATGAAACAGAAAAAAATAGATCTGCTTAAACCTCTGGAATGCCATTGGCTTACAGAGCTTCCCATATAGTAATCTGTAAATAAACAGTAATCAAACCATGCTAAAAATACGGTAGTACCAAAGGGCGTGGTTATTGTCATAAACGTTCATGAGTTTCACTATGAAATATAGCAAAAGGAATAGGAAATATAGTAATTGTCAAGGTTAGAATTAGATTTTTTATTCAAATATGTACCATACGGTCAAGCTGCTCCCACAACAGCTCATTTGGGTTCCAGTGACTGTGCTGGCCACGCCATTATGGACAGAATACCAGTTGACTGCTTCTTCCCTAGGGAATTGGCTCCAATCAAGCATTGTCCACAGGGTATGGCATGGCGTTTCAAAATGCAGTGATAGCCTTCCTTCTTCCAGTTCCCTTTTACCCTGTACAAATCTCCCACTTTACCACCACCTTAGCACCCCCAGACCATCACATTGCCTCCACCATGCTTGACAGATGGCATCAATAACTCCTCCAGCATCTTTTCATTTGGTCTGCGTCTAACAAATTCTTCTTTGTGATCCAAACACCTTAAACTTAGGTTTGTCTGTCCATAACACTTTTTCCAATCTTCCTCTGTCCAGTGTCTGTGTTCTTTTGCCCATCTTACTCTTTTCTTTTTACTGGCCAGTCTGAGACATTGTTTTTGCTTTGCAACTCTGCCTAGAAGGCCAGCATTCCGGAGTCGCCTTTTCTTTCTTAACTCTAACTATGTAGTTTTTTGGGTGCCATGTCATGAGAATTTCATTGTACAGGATGACGCTGTGTTGTTCGGTGCATTTGACAAATAAACCTTGAAAGCTTCACTGTCTTCATGACTGGTGTTTTCGGGTACTATTTAATAAAGCTGCCATTTGATGACCTGTGAGGCATCGGTTTCTCAAACAAGACACAAATCAGCACAACAGTTTTCAGCTGTGCAAAACATAGTTGCAAAAGGGTTTTCTAATGATCTATTAGCCTTTTAAAATGATAAACTTGGATTACCAAACACAATGTGCCATTGGAACACAGGAGTGATGGTTGCTGATAATGGGCCTCTGTACACCTACAGTATGTAAATATTCCATAAAAAATCTGCCGTTACAATAGTCATTTACTACATTAACAATTTCTACACTGTATTTCTGATCAATTTGATCATATTTTAATGGACAAAAAATAAACCAGGAAATTTCTATGTGACTCCAAACTTTTGATCGGTAGTGTATTTTCCAAACTATTACATTCACTTTAACTTTTGCACTGTTTATTACCCCCCCCCCCAAAGACACACACACACACATACACACACTTTCCATCAGAGCTGTATCTACTTTAATAGAATAAACTTTTTTAATTTACCTTTCTCCCTCTTTTGTGTATAAATAAGGTGCAGATGTAATTTCCTCTCTGGATCCATACAGTACACAAGAGGGCTTTAATCAGAGCGAAAGTGCCTGTGCTGCTGGTGCTAGGTGATTCTGGGGGCAGCTCCAACAAAGTCGAGTGATTTAAAGCTTTTCATGTACTCTGGTAAGCAGTGCCAACCAACACCGGGGCAAATACGAGCCAGTGCCTGCTTTTAGAGCTGGGCCCACTTCTTAGCCCACAACTGTGAGCTTGTCTTCATAAATCCTCACACAGATCGTCACCAAAAAATAGATTCTTTTATTTTGGCCAAGAGGGAATTGACGAATTGCTTCTGTACTTGTCTTTGTAGTACTGATGCTGCACTGCAAAGGCACAGACTATGCCTATCACAAGCACACGTTCACTTTTACACAGCACACACATTAGTATGTCACAAGGGAAAGGGTGGTAGGGGAGTGAGAAAGTGGACATTTTATTTGGACCAGCGTTCTCCCCCAGTCGTCATTTCAGGCTAATGGTACATGGAGGGAGGGGATCATTAGGCTGCGTTCTGGACTATAGCAACACATATTACAGTGCTAGAGCATTGCCCTCCCCCGACGGGCATAGAACACTCTATCACTGCTTACCCCAGACCTTCCCCCAGAAGGTCAGTCTTCTCTAATGACTCGTGACTTGAGTCGTAAGGAGAGTAGGGGGAGAACAAGATGGAGAAAATAGCCTCTAGAGAGAGGGGTGGAGAGACGGAAGTAATGAAAGGAGAGGAAAAGAGGGGAAAAAGTAATAAGGGTGAAGGAGAGAGATGATGAAGATGAAATAAAGAATGTAACCTCTAAAAAGAGAGAAGAAAACAAAAGGAAATAAGGAATGAAGACAGTGAGGAAAAGAAATGGAAATGTGAATTTAAAAAAATGGAGCAAGGTGAGAGGGAGGGAGGAATTTAAGCAGGTGAAGGTAAACAGGTGTGGGGGGGTGGGGTTGTTATAGGTGATGGAGAGTTTTGAGAAAATAGCCTCCAGATCTAGAGATTGAGAAGAGAATACCCTGAAGGACCTCAGCTCAATAGAAGCATTGACACACTAGCCCTCAAAGGTCAGTTGGTCATTGTAAGCATCCAGAGTTAATCTCAGATTATCTCCCTCTGGTCTGGAATTACCCGTGTGTAGCAGTAATATAAATTTTTCACGAATGAAAAATAATATTTGACAAACTTTGCGCTTTTATTGGCTGCTTATTGTAAAATACTGTACAGTGTAAGAAAGTTACAAGCGTAGGTTTAATCTCATCATCAGTCTTCAAAGACCTGACAGGAGTGAGACAGGAGTGAGAGCAGAAAAGCAAAGACATTCTCATTGGAAGTGCAGATGCGCCTATCACTTTAATCTTGAATCTTCCCTTTTGTTTGTTTGTCAGAGTAATTCGATGAACAGGGAAGGCAGTAGATCTTATACCATTAGAAACATTTTGCCTTGAGTTTTGACTGAGGTGTTAGTTTGAGAATTTAAATGCCTGGGTCAATGATGCAAATGGTTTCAAAATGGGAAAAAGTCAAATTTGAAGAAATTGTCTGCTGGCCCAAAATGGCTCATTCGTTTGTTTCCACTTATTGAAAGCAATGTATATTTTACTGCAAATATAGCAAGTTACTTCCAACAGCACGATTCTTATTATTCAGTATTTAGTCTAAACTCTTGTAAAGCAGAAAGGTATCAGGCTTGTTTATATATCCTATGTATCTTGCAATTGTTTGTTCTCACTCTCATTACTTTGCAAACAAACTTTTGGAAATAGAACTCCATTAGGCACATACTTAATGCATTTGATGGTTGATCAAGAAATCGGAGTGGGGAAAAAACACTTTATGCCCTATTTTACATTTAACAGTGTGTGGTGCTCTGCTCTCTAGCATCCAAATGTTTCTCTTGCATTAGGTTAGTTGTCTAACTGCTGGTAGGCTATGGGGAATAGGCCACCTGGCATGATGCCATGCTAATCCTTCACTCACTACCCAGCACGGTTGTGCATTGCCAGACTTTACCCGCATGTGTCAAGTTAAAAACAAACAGATTTTTAAATTGTTTTTAAATTGTTGTTCTAGCCCGTTGGCTGATGTATCATTGGCATTGTGTTCTGGCACCATGCTGAGTGTCTGAAAACAATTTTTATTCTGGTTTACATAGAAAAAGGGATAGAGGCATCAAGGCTGGACATCACATACAGTACTGTGCAAAAGACTTGTGCACCTGAAAGTTGAAGAAAAAGCACTAAAGCCAATTATATATATATATATGTATATATATATTTTTTTTTATTCATTATTTATTTATTTTACGAATAAACACCGACCACACAAAGGAAGTATCAGATTCAAGCTAGAGAATGTTGAGATATTTTCCCAGCCATCAGTCCTATTAAGTACTACTTTAGCTCCATTACCACAGCCTTTGCCCTTGAAGTGGAAGCGTAACATTTGTGTCTCACTTGAACAATACACCTAATTACTTCTTATCTGTAATACATGTATGATGAAACATTAAGCAGTATACTCATGTGTTTATTGATTTCTGGAGTAATTAGATAAAATCATTTGGGTTGACTTTTGTTATTTTCATCATTTATCTGCAACAGTGGCTGGTGGGCCAAAAGATTTGTTTTAGGGCACACAAACAAACAAAGGGTAAGAGGACAGGTACAGAATAGAGGTGGGCCATCGTAGTCACTAAATCATAGCGTCACACACAAGAACTATTAAATTACTTCTCTATGGTATTCGCTTATGTTTTTCTTAAGAGACTTATTTTTCTGAGTTTCGGAACAATGCAATTTTGCTATTGGCTGATTGCCTCGGTGCCCTGACATGTTAGGGACCCTAAAATCACAACATTCTGAGAGTGATGTAACCGATTGAAATGCTATCAGTGATACCATGCTATGACTCCCTCCTTTCCCCCAGCAGCCCAACAGCAGACCCCAAATGAGTAATCCAGGTCATGGCACCAATGTAACAGGTTCACTCCGACCGCCCCAAGCAGGGTTTGAACCAGCGATCCTCTGAACACAATGACAACCACCCACAAAGTGCGTCGTTACTCTTGCCCCGCAAAAGCTACAGCCCTTGAAATAACTACATCAAGGTCTCCGGGTGAGTATTCAATGGAAACGCAATCAGCATTGTTTGACTAGCTATTTCGCACCCAGTACTTTGTCAGTCATTGTCTATAGATGATGGTATTGTCCCATCGCCTAACCGTAGTGTGTTATAATCTCTTGCTGTAGTTGTTCTAGCCATAGGTCAGGGACACTACCATTCATTTATGTACTGTACTTAGTTTTTTAAGCATTTTGTTTTATTTGTTTTTGCATCCTACAACTTAATTCCGCAAGACTGAAGAAATGTTTTGTACACTAAAATAGACACGTCACATAATTTACCCACCCCCTTATGTCTAGCAAACAATCTTCACAAATCCAACTAATTGGCAAAAGGAACGCTAACACATTCATATAATGTCAGCATTGAACAAGGATGCATGGGTTCACACACACATCAATAATGAGGGATTATGTAGCGTGTGTGACAGGTGGGAAGATGATAGCTGAGGTGTTAGTCATGTAAAATCACTTACAAGCCACGTCTTTAACTTATACAAACGCACAGTTCAGTAACACACCCTACAGTGGTTCATGCACACACTACAGTGGTTCATGTATCTGGGCTTGCGTTATTCAAACAATGTTTCCACGCATACACACTACAGACAGGCATGCACACCTGTGCTTGTGGGAAAGGGTGAGAAAGAACAAGAATACTGTATCTCCATGGATTTGCATTGTATTTGCTTAATATACTGTTAATATGCTGTTCAACTGCAAGATACAGTTCCTCAATCTTTTATATGGATTGGTCCAGATAATTAAGATTTGAACTTTTGTTAATGCTATAGGAAATTACAAATTGAAGCTGAAGCCTGGAAGAGGTACAACTGGCAATGTGTGGGAAAAAGCGAAGGAGCTCAAGAGGCAGAAATGGAGGCAGAAGGAGGGCAGCTCCAAGCCTTACTGCCCTCACCTTGGCTCAGCCTTAGAGGCACAGGAGCCAAAGAGGGAAGGGACCCAAGGGAGAAGGGTGGAGATATGATCACTCGACCCGGTTCCTCCCAAACCTCCACCTGATAACAGCAGCTGGTTTTCAGTTCCTGGTTTCTACCTCACCACTATGTACAGTAGGTTAGAAGCGAGTGGCTTTCCCTCTGTTTGCTGTATCAGTTAGGTTAGTTGAATAAGGTTTAGCTTGTGACAGGCAGGGTAGAGGTGTAAGGAAGACCAGGGCCCTTCTTATCATTTATTTTTGACAGTCTGCACGCCGGCCGTTCTCCTAACCTGAAATGGTACGCCTCTCTTTGTTGTTTGTTCCCCTTGTTTGTGTCTTTTTCTAGGTGTTGTACAGAAATAAAAAACATCCTAGGGACACTTCTTTTTATTACTTTGTCTGAGTGGCAACTTTGTGGTCAGTTAGTGCTATCCCCACCACATGCTTTCCTGCCCCAATGTGTTAACGTGCAGGCAGTTCCTCTCCACATAACCAATCTGAAAGAAAATAAAACTACTGTACATTTATAGCGAGATCAACGATAACTGCTAGGAATTATGATTCACATGACTTGCTTGGAAAGTTAAAATGTATGTCTCTCATTTGTTGTCTCAAAATCAATAACCAGTAATTACAAGAAACATATATGAAGGTTAATATGACTGATCTAATGCTCCCATCATGACAGGATTACGACAATCTTCAGTTTCTGCATATCACCTAACTGCAAGCTCAAAGGTTCTAAGCAGTCATGTCGCTTCAACGATCCCCTTCCAGCTCAGTCTAGCCACAAAAGCCCGGGTCCAATCACTCTCCATCTCGCGCTCCTATGTGTTCGGAGACATCGGTGCCAAGGACATCGTGCATCATTCAAGGTTGCATGAATGTAAATATTTGTTAAATAGCATGAGAAATTATGTTTTCTTTTAGCCACTTAAGAGGACATTTTCCATAAAAAAAGAAAGTGTACATAGTTGCAGGTCTTTGGTCTTTAATCCACGGCTGCTATTATTAGCTTTTTGTAGTTTTTTCCTTTCCGTGATAATCTGTCAGGAAAATAACTGTGTGCTTTTTCCAATAATCCTTGTAATATTTACCCATACATCTTGGGGTTCGGATAACCTCAGTTTCCGGAGGGAGGGAATGTGGGGCAAAATGTAGGGGAGCGTGCACATATACACCCAACTACCTAAACATGAAATGAATGGGCGGGCCAAATCCAGGTTTCAATCTTGACAATTGATCTCTGCAACACTTTAAACCCCTCACTCTTGTGGTGCGTAGACGTCTGCGTTGTCCCTGCCAACATTTTCCTGATCCTGCATACTACTAAGGGGTGGAGCCTCTATTCTGTGGAAAAAAAACTGTGCAAAGTGACCAAAAGGTGGACCACCTGCTGGCGTGACTCAGCCTCTACCAGCCAGTCGTCCATGCAAGCCATCACTCAGAGTCTGCCATCGTATGGGAGCAAGAGCTTCCTCAAGTCACCTCAAAAAATGACATGGAGAAAAGGACAGCTCGAAGAGAAGGACATTGGAATTCCTAGGTCACCACCTTACAAACAGAAACCGTAAAAGTCCTTCAGATTGATGGTTGGGCTGGCACACAGTGAGCATTTGGAAATTGTAAATCAGGAGAAGACAATTGAGAATCTGCAAGATCAAAATTGGTCGCAGAGTACCATCCCTCTTAGAACCCCGGATATATCAGCTGTATCCGCCAACGAAAGCCTTTGACGCGGGAACAATTTGCCAGCTTAAAGAGAAGGAAGGCAATCCTCTCCCCCCTGAGGACCTGTGCAGCCATGCACGAAACAAATGATGCTACCAACCCCAGAAATGGGATTCATACCAAACTGGATTTTGTAGCCCAGCATCACTGTATTGCAGGTCAGTGAGGAAACCACGGACGCTGCCACTGGTCATCATTAGCAGCCAGGCCTGTGGAACAGGTTTTTAGGGCTTATCAGCCGACCGGGAGTGGTCCGCAAGAGGAAATCTTTCAAATTATTTTGCATTGTGAGCTCTTTTAACTCCAATTCAGGCAAGCTCAAGTAGCGCTCTTGACGTGGTACACAACCCACAGCTGCTCAGACAGAAAAGGATTGTGTCTAGAAGGGAGGGATGGACTTCGCCCGGCGTTACACACCACAAAAACCTAAGGCATCAACTAGATTATGAACATAATGCAATTTTAAAATGTTACGTTAGATATGTTGTTTCAGATCAAGCAAGTTACTGAAGACAATCCTTAGAGTAAATTAAGAGGAAGGGAAAAAGTACAGTAGTATCTAAGAATACATGAATGAAAAGCTATGCTCTATAAGCTTGAAAAATATTATTACAATTAAGTAAACATCACAGGGAGATTATATAGAATTGGCTGAAAATGGAGAGAGACTGATCACTAGAGAGGGATGGGTTAGGGCAGGGCTGCTCAATCCTGTTCCTGGAGAGCTACCATCCTGTAGATTTTTTCTCCAACACTAATTGCACACCTGATTCCAACAATGAGCTGGATGAAAAGTTAAGTCAGGTTAGTCACAACTGGGTTTGGAGAGAAAACCTACCGGATGGCAAGTCTCCTGGAGCAGGATTGAGCAGATCTGGGTTAGGGACTTAAACATGATGGAAATCTGAGAGAGAGCCAAGTAGGTGGAGGACAGACAAAGCCTCACCTAGGCATAGATGTGGAGGGGATGGTCATAGTCCCAGTCTGGCACAGGTGGGGAGGGCATGCACAAAGACCAGCCTGGCACAGGTGGGGAGGGCATGCACAAAAGCCCAGCCTGGCACAGGTGGGGAGGGCATGCACAAAAGCCCAGCCTGGCACAGGTGGGGAGGGCATGCACAAAAGCCCAGCCTGGCACAGGTGGGGAGGGCATGCACAAAAGCCCAGCCTGACACAGGTGGGGAGGGCATGCACAAAAGCCCAGCCTGGCACAGGTGGGGAGGGCATGCACAAAAGCCCAGCCTGGCACAGGTGGGGAGGGCATGCACAAAAGCCCAGCCTGGCACAGGTGGGGAAGACATAGGGATGGGCGAGACCTGGCATAGGTGTCTGTTCATTTAGGCGGTTCATGAAAGCTGTATCTCCTAGCTTGTTGAGAGGCATATTCTCTCTGCAGCAGTGTCACCACTTAGGCTTACACAGCATATCTGAGAGAATTTTAACCACCCACCATTTGGAAAAGTTCCCTGTAAAGACTGTAATGAATCTCATGTACAACCTTGGCTGTTGCATTATACTGTGCCTTGTATTTTAAAGAAGTAAATATTCTTACAATTTTTTTTCATATGACTAAATGGTTCATAAAGTCCAGTCTATAAATATTGGTAGTGACACAAGTTTTGTTGTTTTAGCTATGTACTCCAGCATATTGGATTTGAAATTACAGTACAATGACTTAGAGGCTTGAAGTGCAGACGTCAACTTAAATATGAGGGTATTCACATACCTAAACTGTACACTGTGGAGGGCCTTCTCATAGATACAGTGCATTCGGAAAGTATTCAGACAGTCCACCTGTGGTAAATTCAATTGATTGGACATGATTTGGAAAGGCACACATTTGTTTATACAAGGTCCCACAGTAGACAGTGCATGTCAGAGCAAAAACTAAGCTGTGAAGTCAAAAGAATTGTCCGTAGACTTCTGAGACAGGACAATGTAGAGGCACAGATCTGGGCAAGTTTTTCAAAAATGTCTGCGGCACTGAAGATCCCCAGGAACACAGCTGCCTCCATTATTCTTAAATGCAACCCGTTTGGAACTAATTATTTTCTTTGAGCTGAGCAATTGGGGAAGTGGGGCCTTAGTCAGGGAGGTGCCCAAAAACCTGATGGTCACTCTGACAGAGATCCAGAGTTCCTATTTGGTAATGGGACAACCTTCCAGAATGATAACCATCTCTGCAGCAATATACCAATCAGGCCTTTATGGTAGAGTGCCTAGACGGAAACTACTATTCAGTAAAACGCACATGACAGCCCGCTTGGAGTTTGCCAAAAGGCACCTAAAGGACTCTCAGACCATGAGAAACAAGATTCTTGAATGAAATCAAGATTGACCTCTTCAGCCTTAATGCCAAGCATCTCATCTGGAGGAAACCAGACACCGCTCATCACCTGGCCAGTGCCATCACTATGGTGATGCGTGATGGTAGCAGGATAATGTTGTTGGGATGTTGTTCAGTGGCAGGGACTGGGCGACTGGTTCTGGGTCCCCTCCCTGACCAAGGCCCTTCTTGCTGGATGTGTAGTTTGGCATGACAGCCATCTCTAGGATGAGTCTCGGAGGTTCCAGACTTCTTCCATTTCAGAATGTTGGAGCCTACTACTCTCCTGAGAACTGTCAATGGTATTGCAATTGTTTTATAATTTTCCATGGATCTTTTCATTGACCTAATTCTTGGAGGTCTATGGAGATTTCTTGGAATGTTTTTTTCCCCCAATTTATTGAAAGGTGGATTTCAGGATAATTCTGGAGATATCTCAAGGATGATCAAAATGCACAGGATGCATCTAAGCTGTTATTCCAAATGTTCAGAAAACTATGTGCTTGAGATATTTTTGTTTTTTATTTTCGATAAATTGGCACAACTTAATTAAAACATATTAAAACGTGATTTCATATTGTCATTATAGGGTATTGTGTAAATATACATGTAAAGACATGTCCTGAACCACGGCAGTTGACGTAGATTGTTTTCACCAATTGAAATGCATCTTGTGCTTCCAATCTAACCAGACAGAGCACAAAAACTGTTCTGTCTAAAATAATGTTCCGACACGGGAATAACACACTCTGTGTCTAACCAGAGAAAAAACAAGCCCTGGATGAATTGATTGGCAATTATGATAAATTCCGTTAATTATCCACAAATTCTCAAGAGGCCTCTTTAGATGAAAGCTGGCAGAGGCAGCAGCTAACACAACAGATCCCTTTGCTGTGGAAAGGAGAACATGTGTAGTGCTGGATCCTCTCTAGTAGGGGCAAAACAGCTGGCTTGTACTAGCAAGGTTAAGGTCTCGGTCAGAAAGTGCTATTCATCACAGTAAGACCACTATACCAGAGAGGAGGATGAGTGGAGTCCATATGCTGACAGGATTTATGCTAGAGGAAACTCTTTCGTACACATGCCTATTCTTTACATGGCATGTGTACGCAGTGTATGAATATACACAGGAAACCACAAACAGATGCGCATAACCCAATATGTATACATACCTACACAATGCCACACTAATGAGGGACTCTGTATGGTAGGAGAGAGAAAATATAGAGGGGTGGAGAAAGTGGGGATTGAGACGGGAAGATAGAGAGTAAGAAAGCGGAGTGCATGTGTGTTAATATGATGGTACAAATACTCACAACAATGACAAATGTCATTTATACAGCTTCTAAAAACCTGCAACATAATACAGAGACTTTCTTCGCTTCAGTTGGGCGTTTTTGGTGACTTTGTTCATGTTTTTCAAGTGCCCTGGTGAAGGAACAGAAAACTATGAATTCTGTGTTTATTTACTACTTATTAAATTATTTTTCATTATTCATATCCATTCAGATGTATCTCCTATGCATCATATATATTTGTTAACTGCACGGAGAAATATTGTCTAAGAAGCATTAAGAAACGCTCTCCTTTCTTTTTCCTCTGCCTCTCTGCATGCCTCCATGATCTTGCAACCTCAAACCCCTGGAGTACAGCTATCTTTAATACTTGTAATCCAATTAAATACTCTCTTCACTTACTAAATTCATATTTTACATGAAATCATTGACGCATTGGAATCATCCATAAAACGAGTCAAAATACAGTTTTGCCACTGGCAGCTTAACAAAGGTGCTCAGAAATGCACAAAAATATGGGGTAAGTTACTCAAGACCTATTAAGGTTCTTTTGCAATTTGTTTCAGTCATTGACAATAGTCAACTGAAATGAGTGTTGACCAAAAGAGTGAGATATCTAGTAGCTGACCATTAGATCATTAGGGGTTATTAATGGACAAATTATTTTCTCAGTTAGATGTTGTTTTTTTTTTAAATTAAGATTACACTTGTCTCATCTGACTTCAAAAGCAAACTAATCAAACTGCTACATAACTGCACATGCTGAAGCCCTAAGTCTCAGCATCCAGCTGTATTTGATGCAATTCAATGTTTATTTTTCTATTCCTTGAACCCAGAATGCATTTGTTCATTAAAAAAAACCAGTTGCAAATTAGGACAGTGTCATTGATAATTGCCAGTTAGAAGGTGAAGCGTCATTACTGGGATTTTGTACCAGTCTGCTCTTCTGTTACCCACATTCTCTTTCCTGATTTAACTTACCAGCTATAAACCAGGCAGGGTATAATGTTTCAAAACAATCAACAACTGGGCAAACATCGCTGACAGGGGGAACATAGATGTAGATGGAGTGGTTGTGGACGCAATATGACATCAAACCGCCAGTTTGACCTACTGCACCCAGTTACAAGACATGGATAGCTGATAATGTCTGCAAATGATTGGAAAGTAATTGCTTTCAAATGAAAGTACCGCATGTTCCTCACATATCTCTTGCACCCCCCACCCACAGACATGATGATGAGATGTGGCTCACATCGTGGGTGTTAGGAAGCAGAAACAGAGAAATCTGGTGTGTCAAAGATGGTTACGGTCGTCTGTGTAGTTGGATTGAATAACCACACTGTGGTTTCAACATGGTTTCATCATCAAAACAGAAATCTGTGACTAGTCAATATAAAAGCCAAAGTCACATTTACATTTTATACTAAATAGATGTCAAATCTTTTGAACTTCTGTTAGCACTTTGTAATGGAGTCAGCAAGCCATGTTTCCCATATTTTACATTTAGTCATTTATACTGAACAGAACATTAGACGCAACATGTAGTGTTGGTTCCATTTTTTTTCCCATTTTCGATTTAGCCTTGCTTTGTCTGAGGACAGGATGGTGGGGAATAGTGAAGCATTTCTTGTCTCCACACATGTATCTTATGACTTAAGCTCCTTCAGTCATCATCCTCAGTGTAGCTTGCAGTTCCATGGCCTGTAAGGTCATTACTTGAGACAGTGCACTTTTTAACATGCTGACTTCCTGTTTAAGCTAGCAGAGTTTAAAAAGAAAAAAGGCTTGGTGGGGCATTTCTTTGAGGACACACGTCCCCATTTCAATTCTCTCGAGCCTACTGGATGAGGCTGGGAAATATTTTTTTTTGTATTAATTAGAAAAAGTTGTTATTGGGTTGTTAATCCATTGAATGAATGTGTTTGACCTGTTCATCCTACACAGAGCTCACGTTTGTTGATTGGAGTCAAATCATTTGACAGTGTGTTTTTTCAGAAGATAAAGAACCAGGACTCTTCAAAGGGAACTGTTTTCAAGTAATATTCCACACTGTTTCGCTTTGTGTGTGGGACTTGATCTGTAGGACAGTTGTGATTGTGTATGTGAATGTTTTAGTTTTGTATTTTTGGGAAATGTATTCATTTGGGAATTTACAACTATTAACATTAAAAGGGTGCACCCAAAGTACTGAAATACCATTTGTTGGAACTTTGTAATAGTACTTGGATTGTTCTAAAGTTAACATTTATTGTTGTAAAAACATATTTTGTATTTAAAATAACCAATCTGGCTGGCTTAATTTAACTCCATACCCTTGTCTCTGGTCTGATCCCTTATTAATTAACCTTATCACCTTTCTCTGAATCTAGTACTACATGTAGGGTAATCTCTCTCTGTAGTTTGTTGTGCACCCTACCGAAACAATAAAGTAACCTGATCTTGTGTCAAGTAGAATCGTCTGGCTGAACTTACATTTAAAAACTGTGTGAGTATTATGAATGGTAAAAGCGCTAAGCAAAGTTGATAAAACTGTCCCTGCGCATGACCAACAATTAATCTAAGAGGGGATTACATGAAAAGGTGCTGGGAATGAGTTGTATCCATATTTCTTTAAATGGAGCAATGAGATACACATTATGGAAAATGGCATTATCTTCATCATACTCATGTTGCGTTATACTCTCCCTTTATTCATTACTCTCTTTCCATTTCTTTCTGTTTTTCTCTTTATCTTTCTCTGCTCTGTTTCTTTCTGTCTTAAGGGGAACTGTGGTTAGTGGAGAGGGAATGATAGAATGAAAAGACACAAAGTGAGAGGAATCAGATCAAGAATTATATAGTGAGATCTTTGAACAAGGAAGAATGTGGGCCGAGTGTCTACATGTTTTTGTTTTTTCCTATAAATTGGTTCCCAGTTCAGACCTAAACAACCAGATGAGGGTGGAAACTAACCAATCAGTGACCTAATTAATCCATCAAGTACAAGGTGAGAGCGAAAACCTGCAGAACCGTTTTGACACATCTGATCTAGAACCATAGAAATGTACTTATATTTATCAACAGATTTTTTTTTTCAGTTAACCCTCAGGTAATATAAAGAACACTGAACAGAACCTACATGACAAACGTCTGTACCAAGGGATGATTTATCTCCAGACCATTATGGTTACATAAAAAAGAGAGAACAAATAACAACAGAGAAACAAGAGAGAATCACTTGACCCATTTGGCAGTAAGTTATCACCAATGGTTGTCCCTTACAAAGCCTGAGGGCAATGGTATGCACCTTATTCCCACACAACCAGAAAAGAATACAAAAACAGTCCTGCCTAGACCACCGGAGGTGTAGTAGGGACTGCCTTGAATCACAAAATAAAGCAGAGTTTCCTTGACAGAATCAAAATGAAACAGAGAGCAGTGCACCTTCAATATAACATTTTAGTAAAATTGAAGCACAGAGATTAACTTACATGTACTGTAGTATTAGATTCAGGAGAAGTGATGAGGCTATATTATACAGGATCAGACCAGAAACTAGGATATAGTTAACTTAAGCTACTGTAGAGTCGTCTTTGTTATTATAAATACAAAATATGTATTGATAAACATGTATGTTTAATCAGTAGCTAAACCACTGTGAAAGATAACACCTTTGTCATATTTTAAGACAAACCATTAAAAGGGCACTGTGCGTCTTTAAACAATAACACGACTTGTCACCTTGTCCTCCATTACTGGCCAAAATCCGGAATAGTATTACCTAGTCCAGGATGGTTTAGGTTGGGAAGGATAATACTATGGAATAGTATTGCCTAGTCCCGGATGGTTTAGGTTAGGGAAGGATAATACTGTGGAATAGGATTACCTAGTCCAGAATGGTTTAGGTTGGGAAGGATAATACCGTGGAACAGGATTACCTAGTCCAGGATGGTTTAGGTTGGGAAGGATAATACTGTGGAATAGGATTACCTAGTCCAGGATGGTTTAGGTTGGGAAGGATAATACTATGAAATAGGATTACCTAGTCCAGGATGGTTTAGGTTGGGAAGGATAATACTGTGAAATAGGATTACCTAGTCCAGGATGGTTTAGGTTGGGAAGGATAATACTGTGGAATAGGATTACCTAGTCCAGGATGGTTTAGGTTGGGAAGGATAATACTATGAAATAGGATTACCTAGTCCAGGATGGTTTAGGTTGGGAAGGATAATACTGTGAAATAGGATTACCTAGTCCAGGATAGTTTAGGTTGGGAAGGATAATACTGTGGAATAGGATTACCTAGTCCAGGATGGTTTAGGTTGGGAAGGATAATACTGTGACTGTGTAAAGCGAGATTAAGGAGATTACTTAGTCTTGCAGAAAGTTTAAATTAAAATCTCAGGCGCTCGGATCAGTTGTGTAGAAAAATATTATTTGAAACAACATTAAAACATTACCTGCAGATATTTACTTGTCATTTTTGCTAGAACAGATGGATTATCTTAATATATAATTATATAATATAAAACTAACATGCACTAACCCCAATAGCATGGACAACGATTTGGACTTGTTATCTAACTACAGTATTTGAGTAATGTCATCTGTTAATCAAGTGCCTTTGTCTCACAATGTGATAGCTAGCTCATAACTGCTGTTTATCCAAGGAATTTTTGTGGTGGAATTTTCAGCAAGACAGCCTAATATAAAAACATCCCAGTCAATCGAACTGTATAAGAGTTAGCACCAGTAATAATGCGCAGAGCCACTTGAATCCAGAGGTTTCAATACTGATGGGGAAGCATGCGTACAGTGGAAATAGAAAGTCACCACCTCCTTTCAACATGTTCACCTTTTGTCACCTTATTGCCTGAAATAAAAATACATAAGATCAGATCTTTTCGGCTGTGTTTACGCATAGTTACCCACAATAATTGACTAGATATTTTTTTAAATTAAAACAGAAAAATACCCTGTTTAGATAAGCGGACACCCCACTGAGTTAATACTATGTTTTATCAAAAATATGCTGCAACTAAATGGTGATTGAAGGCATGAACAATGTTTAGCAGTAATAAGTCCAGAGACCAAAATTATATTTTGTGGTAGAGAGATGGAGGCACAGTTTTTAAGGGTTTTTACGGTTTTCCAGAATTTGGCTGGATTCCCATAATACTCAGTGTTTACATAATAGACAGATTTTGCCTTTTTGATAAGCTTCATACTGTACATAATTTTCTTAATTGCTTACATTACCGTCAGTCTGAATTAGCTGTGTTTTTCTAGCCTTGGCCTATGCCAACTTTCTTTTATGAATAGTATCAGATATTTCAAAAGGGAACCAGAGGTTGGATCTGTTTTTAATTCTTAAGTGGCCATATGCAAGATTTTTCCTGTACAATTAGCATAAATACAAGCATAAATGACCACAAGACATCTGCACCAAATGTTTTACATGTAAGTACGTTTCCAATAATTTTCTCTACAAACTGTTCAGAGTGCCTGAGATTTTCCCAATTTAAACATGTTAAAATGAATTTTGGTGATAGTGTGTGGTTTGATTCTTTTAGTTCTGATGTCTATCATACATGTGGGATACCCGGCGTATAAATATGTAAATGTAAAAGGCGAAACAAAACAGTTGGACATCGACTTTGTCCTTCACGAGTAGTTTCTTCTTCATGTAACACTGCAACCTCTCCACCAATTAATAGCAACTGTGTCACTTATCGAAGTATGGGGTATATCCCTGACTGCTGTATTGGCTCCTATGGCAGTTACACTTTGTTCACAGTAGTTTCTATTAGCTCTCAACAGCCCAGTTCATCTGTGAATTTTTTCTCTAAATTTACTGCCAGACTTAACGAGGATTTGTTTTACCTTTCTCAGTCTGCTCTCAATTAATGTAATTTTAGGGTTAAATTGCATTAATTTCCTTCAAGCTGAAGCTTTAGCCGTTTTGTCGCTGGAAATGAACACTGTCAATGAAACATCAGGCAATTTCTGCAGTTATTTGGGGAAGGTAAGAGTGGATGCCCTATGTGTAAAAATATATCATTACACCATACAATTTAACTCAGAATGTACGTACCTCAAATATGACATGCAAAAAATAAAGAATTGCAATAAATGTGCTTAAAAACTGCAAACAAATATTTTAGCCCAATGGCAAAATGTGTAGAATTTCATTAAATTTGCTTTTTAAATGGCTAAATCTTATCTTTGTCAACAAGAGTGGTATGATCTGTTTGGGGTCACATAGTTGGCCATGTAAATGTGTGTGACGGGAAGTTCTTAACTAGTTGTTGAGTATCCCTGTTGTACATGATGCAAGTCAGGAAACTTTGTAATATTACAATCTCACAGGGTTAATGAATTATTCCAAATCTTTCACAGTGTCCTTGTGGGGTATTGTTTAATTACTGCTGATAGCTTTTATGGTCCTTAATTGCATCTGTTGAAGAAAAACAAAGAGGTTGTGTGTGTTTGTGTGTCTGTGTGTGTGCGCGTGTGTGAAGATTACAGTTTTGTAAAGAAGAAAGTTGCTTTCTGGTAGGCCAACAATGTGCAGAATTTATCAAGCCAGCCGGCTATCCATTCAGGTTAATTAGGGTTAAGGGATAATTAGGACGCCATTAAAAATCCAGGCAACCACAGAGGACCCCTAATCTGCATGTTGGTGTGCCTGCACACAGTTGTTTGTTTGCATGTGTTTGTATTTATGCTGTTACAGACAGATTGTCCGCGCCTGTTTGAAGCCTGACCTGGTTGTAAATTATTTGACCTTGTGAACCTGTCACAGGATGTTGTTTTGGTGGCTTTAGAGCGAGAGACAGACAGAAACTAACACTCACACTCATGTCCCTCACACACACTGTGACATCTTCCTTTAAGACAGAAAGCCCTGCTTACTTTTTGTTGCTGAAAGTCATACTAAATACTTGGGGCATCTGTAAGAATAGCATGCACATGAGAAAAGAATAAAAACAATCGCAACATTAATGTATCTTCATACCCTGCAAAAATGTCTTCATACACTGCAAAGGTTTTACTATATTTGTGGAGATACTTGCTTGAAATAAGTTAAATAATCTGCCAATAGAACAAGACAAATTACTTGATATTCAAGGTATATTTTCAAAAACCAAGCAGTAAAATCATACAACCCTGTTTCCAAAAAAGTTGGGACAGGGGTATGTTTACCACTGTGTTGCATCACCTCTTCTTTTAAAAACACTCTATAATCAAACTACAGTTACTGTAGGTTAGAAAGTGAAATGTACAGTATTCCCATTTTTGCTTGATATAGGATTTCAGGTGCTCAACAGTTCGGGGTCTCCTTTGTCATGTATTTTGTTTCATAATGTGCCAAATGTTTTCAATGGGGGACAGGTCTGGGCAGCAGGCAGGCCATTTTAGCATCCGGACTCTTTTACTACGGAGCCATGCTTTTGAATGTTGCCATCCAGACAAAGACATTGCCTGGATGGCAGCATATGTTGCTCTAAAACCTGTGTATATTGTTCAGCATTAATGCTGCCTTCACAGATGCGCAAGTCACCCGTGCCATGCGCACTAACGCACCCCCATACCATCATGGATATTGGCTTTGGAACTGTGCGCTGTGTGAGATTATGGGTATAAAAAGTCATTGAATTAAGATTGACACAACGTATGATAGTACTAACTGACAACTGTACGAAGGACACTAGGTAGTTTGTGTCTGGCATTAAAAGACTCTGTTAACTTTGTAATCATTGGAGAACATGTAAGAAATATGGAAGATCAACATCTTGGACTCATCCAAATAAAGAAAGATTCTCCCCTGACTTCGGTTTAATTAATGATTCTGTTCATGGATCAAAAGTGGACAGAAGCTAACAGCTGATAACAAGTCGGATGGTCCCTCTCCTCTTTAGTCCGGAGCATGCAGCGTCAAAAAGAATTTCCCAAAAAAGAATTTCAAATTTTGATTTCTCAAACCACAGGACAGTTTTCCACTTCGCCTCAGTCCAACTTAAATGAGCCCGGGCCCAGAGAAGGCAGTGGCATTTCTGGATCTTGTTTATATATGGTTTCTTCTTTGCATGGTAGAGTTTTAACTTTTGTGAAAGCAACAACATACTGTGTTCACCGTCAATGGTTTTCCGAGCCCATGCTGTGATCTCTACTACAGAATTGTGTCTGTTTTTAATCCAGTGCCGCCATCCCATAACGGTTTTTGGTCTAGTCCCTTGTGTACAGAGATTTCTCCAGATTCTCTAAATATTTTAATGATATTATGTACCATAGGTAGTGAGATCCCCGAAATCTTTGCAATTTTACATTGAGAAATATTATTTTTAAATTGTTGCACTATTTGCCTGCCTGTGCAGTCTTTCACAGAGTGGTGAACCCCTCCGCATCTCTACTTCAGAAAGACTCATCCTCTCTGGGATGCTATTTTTATACCCAATCATGTTACTGACCTGTTGCCAATTAACCGAATTAGTCATGAGATGTTCCACCTGCGTCTTTTTTAGCATTACACAACTTTTCCAGTCTTTTGTTGCCCATCCCAGCTTTGCTGAAATGTGTTGCTGGCATAAAATTCAAAGTGGGCATATATTTTTCAAGAAACAGTAACTTTTCTCAGTTTCTAAATTTGATATGTTGTCTGTATACTTTCTTTTGAATATAGGGTTTAAATTATTTGCATATCATTGCATTCTGTTTTTCTTGAAATGTTATGCAGTGTCCCAACTTTTTTGGGAATGGGGTTGTATACAACTGTTAAGAAAAATGTACCTTATTTTAAATATGTTTTAATTAACCTGAAAACAAGATAAATATACTCGATAAGACAGTTTTTGCAGTGTATCTATCCTAACCTTTCTCGGTGTCTACAAATATCTTACTTATGATTAGTACGCCCACTTCTTTATATAATAACTACATTTACAGTTAGTTTCAATAACCTCAGTTCATGTTCAGGTTTATTTGGTACTCTGCAGCAAGTATTACCTGTCCTGTAATGGTAGTTCAAGAAATATGAGTAACACCTAGACGTTAGAACTGCATTGTAGCTGATGACATGTGCATGGTTTGGGGTGACCTGAGACATCCTTTTATTCTCCCCCCAATGAAACAAGATGCTCCAATTTTCTTCTGCCAAATGTGACCCTTGAATGTTACACTGACAAATTGGAATTGATTTAAGCCTCGGCTGAGATTGTGAGGTTGCGACCTTAGATGCTAAAAAGCATTTTTTCAAACATTAGCATTCAACACAGCACAGTGTCTACCACACAGGCCACATTTCACAGCATGAATAAAAAAATCAATCGTTAGCCTAATTTCTCACTTTTTTTCTAAGCTCATGTCACCTCAAGATTTTAGTCAATTGCTCTGGCATTTAATAGACAAACATTATTACTGTTTACATTAGGTTCAGGTGTCAGAGAGAGACATCTGATAGGTACAAGCCGTATCATCGTTTCAAGTATATTTTACAGCAAGCGTTTTACTTTGACAGTGTTCATTCTTCATTCAACATAAGACATTCTCTACATTCTACAGACATACACCACCAATTAGGAAAACTTCTGCTTTATATGTATAAATTAAATTATACAGTATTCATTCATGTTGCGTTATGAAGAAACAGACATGTATTAGTTTATCTATTTACTGGAGCACTTACACAAAGCAATGTACTGTTTATGCAATGTCTTGGCATTAGGTTCTGCACCTACTCCTGGGGTCACTGCTAACATATGATCATGTATACCAGAGGTGTCAAACCGGTTCCATGGAGGGCCGAGTTTCTGCAGGTTTTCTCTCTCACCTTGTACATGATTGGTTAATTTGGTCACTAATTGGTTAGTTTCTACCCTTACCTGGTTGTTTAGGTCTGAACTGGGAACCAATTTATAGGAAAAAACAAAAACCTGCAGACACTCGGCCCTCCGTGGAACCGGTTTGACACCCCTGATGTATACCATACTACCAACAATAACATCAACGTAATATTATTATTAGCAATCCCCATTAGCAATGAGCAAGGTACACAGTACCGATCACCCCACTAAGGAAACACAGAAACAAACAGGTGGAAGCAGGAGTGGTGGGTGGGTTTGCACTTACACGCTTGTACAACCCCTTTTCCAAAAGGTTTTCAAAAAGGAATGCTGTGTACATTGTAAAGGAAAAACAGAATACAATGATGTGCAAATCATTTAAACTATCTATGTTCAGTAGAAAATACTACAAAAACAACTTATCAAATGTTGCAACTGAGAAATGTTATTTTTTCTCTGAAAATACAATCACTTTGAATTTGATGCTAGCAACACGTTTAAAAAAAACTGGCACAGAGTTACCAAAAGATTAGAATCATTGTGTAATGCTAAAAAACTAAACCTGGTGGAATATCACATTGGATGGCCGTGATCTTTGGGCCCTCAGGCAGCAATGCATTAAAAACAGATTAGATTTTGTAGTGGAAATCACTGCATGGGCTGAGGAATACTTCCGAAAACCATTGTCTGTGAACACAGTAGATCACTGCAAGTTAAAACACTACCATGCAAAGAAGAAACCATACATAAACAACATCCAGAAACGCCGGGGCCTTCTCTGGGCCCAAGCTCATTTTAGATGGACTGAGGTTAAATGGAAAACTGTCCTGTGTTCTGACCAATCAGAATTTGAGATTTTTTTGGGAAATCATGGACGAAACGTCCTCCGAACTAAAAAGGAGAGGGACCATCCAGCTTGTTATCAACGCACAGTTCAAAAGCCAGCATCCGTGATGGTATGGGGGTGCATTAGTGCACATGGCACGGGTGACTTGCACATCTGTGAAGGCACCATTAATGCCGAACAATATATACAGGTTTTGGAGCAACATATGCTGCCAGACGATGTCTTTTTACGGGTAGGCCTTGCTTATTTCAGCAGGACAATGCCAAACCACATTCAGAACGCATGACAACAGCATGGCTCTGTAGTAAAAGAGTCCGGGTTCTAAACCTGCCTGCCTGCAGTCCAGACCTGTCACCCACTGAAAACACTTGCTGCATTATAAAATGACAAATACAGCAAAGGAGACCCCGAACAGTTGAGCAGCTGCAATCCTATATCAAGCAAGAATGGGACAACATTCCACTTTCAAAACTACAGCAATTGGTCTCCTCATTTCCCAAATGCTACCGGAGTGTTGGTAAAGGAAGAGGTAATGCACACAGTGATAAAGATGCCTCTGTCCCAACTTTTTAAAAATGTGTTGCTGGCATCATATTCAAAATGGGCATGTATTTTTCCAAAAACAATAACATTTCTCAGTTTCAACATTTGATGTGTTGTCTTTGTACTATTGTCAATTAAATATATGGATAAATTATTTGCCCATCATTGCATTCTATTTTTATTTGCATTTTACGCAGCATCACAACTTTTTTGGAAACGGGGTAGTACAATCATCAGCAAGGAACGACAGTAAGGACACCATCCTGTGGGTTTTGAAATCAGAAGGGTTATGTGATGGTTCCATTATGAGAGTGAAGTCCAATGGGGCACAACCAGTGCTTTTGAAGTGAGTTGATAAGGTAGGAGGTAAGGATTAGGTTGTCTCCATAGATGGTCTGAAGAAGAAGAAGGGATAAGGTTGAGAAGGCACAATATTGGATAGCCGTCACTAACTGCAGGATATCATCTGGTGAGAGAGGGGGAAAAGCGATTAATGCATGGCCAAGTTCAGTGAGTGAGAGACCAGTGGGACTGAGTGAATGAGGTACGGATATCATCAACCTTTTGAAAATGGAATATCACCAACTATCCAACTGGTACCATTTGAATAGTTCACACCCGGTTGGAACGTTATCACAGTGGCATTCACGTTTGTTCTAAAGCATATGACAGCGTTTTTTTACACCAAACACTGCTGTGACATGAACAAGCTTTCAACTATAAAATCATTAAAGACTGTAGCTCAAGTCAGGCCTGGAAGTGGCAAGGCTATTCAGAGGTGCAAGGATAACTAGTAATATGAAAGAGGAGAATTTTGTGCGGGGAAGCAAATGAAAATACTAGCCTTGACCCCATGTTTTCATTTGCTGTGGCACTTGTTTCTAGCTCACAGTTGGGGTATTACTAAAATTATTTTGTCTGACTGTCTGACCAAAAACTGTTTCACTCTAAAATAACACTGCAATTCACAGCCCACTTAAAGGCAAGGCATCATTGCCTTATACCAGCAGATTCTTTAGCCAGTCAATGTAGAAAAAAACCCCAGGAAGTTTATCATCAACACAAATGGAGCTTGTACACAGATGACAACTTCAGGGGGGTTACAACTCCAGAAGCAGCACCTCATGCTGTGGATATATTTATGGATTAACAGTCCATAAATGGTTGAACATTTAAAAAACTGTTTCACCAGTAGAAAAGCAAATAAAACAGAATGTTACAATAGAAGGCCTTTCTGGATACCCCTACTGACCAATGAGGAGCCTGTAAATAAGCATTTAACTGTTAGTCTACACCTGTAGTTACTGAACTACATGAAAAAATGTATTTGATTGTTGGTGATCTGTTGCAGCATGCTTTTGTCAAACATTGGTTACTCTTGGAAAAGTAATGCTTTTTCAAAAAACACCTCATATAATACATTTTGAGAATTATTTGGCCAAGATTATTGTTTTAGAAACTTCATTTGTTCTCTGATTTGGTAAAAAGTTAGGAAAAAGTAATTTTTTTGGTGCCCCATACAAATCTTTACAAGCATTCTTTTATTTAAAAAGCTCAGCGTGACCACCAAGTATAGCAAACTAAAGAAAACAGAGCATAATTTGGCCAGCTACAGTGGTAGATAGCAGCTTAAATCATGACACGCCGTCCTTCCTAACTCCTCAGCCAAGCACAAAGAGAGACCCTGATGAGGGCAGAGGAAGATGATGGTAGGGTAGTGTGGGCAAGACCAGTTATCAGGGCAAACAGCCAAAGGCACGCTTCAATAAGAACGGGCCGGCTTAGCAAACACACTGATAGCCAAGAGTCTGTAAAGTCGCACTGGGCACTTTATGCAATTTTTTATTATTATTTCTGCCTTGGAAGGCAATATCTGCAGGCCTCCTGTGAGCTGATTGCGTCCTGACTGGGTAATTCCAAGCCGACGATAAGGGGATGGATAAGCATAATGAGGTTTAGAGGTGTGAAGTTTTTGCTTACTTTAAATGGAGACTGCGATTCTCAGGCACATCTTACACCTCCTCGCTTATTTACAGCCAAGGTCATGGCCAGGAATTTCAATATAGGTTTTGATTTACAAACAGGTCTGTTCAGGTTGCTATACTATGTGTGTATGTGTGTGAGAGAGCAAGTTTTTTTGCGTATGTGTGTGAGTTATTTCAGGCCTGTCTAGGACTTTGCCTGACATTAGCACCCCTTAGGTCCAACAGCCTCCTGATGTGTTTGAGAGGCTGTCTATCAGTCTTGTGTGGGTGAGGGTGTGTGTATGGTTGGGGAGGGGGTGTGGATGTATGAGGGGAGGGTCTGGGGTGGTCTTTATCTGCTTACCCAGCTTGTTCCGTCACCAGTGAAAACTGGCCTGAGAAGGAAAGAGAAAATAAGCTCTATTGTTCTCACTTTAATGTAACTATCTCTAAAACGCTACATCAAGGTCATAAGTTTGGGCCCCGAGGGAACCAAACCAAGACTGCACACACATTTTTCCTTTACCTTCTTCCACAGTCTTTTAATTACAAGTTGTTAAAGTCAGCAGGTGATTCTTGCTTCACAGCCAAACCATGGTACATGAATTAAGTGCCAAAGTGGATACCTGAAATGTGTTTAGACACTTTTAGCTGTGATTGGCCCCTGGAGTAACTTGATGAAAGCCTGCAAAACTTGGTGATTATTTCTTTTTTTTTATTATTACAAAGAAGCAGGGTTTTTTTTTTCTATCCGGCTTTCGTTTTCCTCCGAGAGGCTAGCTGGATATTTAATTATATCCTTTTGTATTTCAAATCAACATTATTATAATGCATCCTGTCTGTCCTCCGTTGTACTGTGCTGTACACCCCACTGTGCTGAGTAGGTTGTAATAGTAAAGTGGTCTCACTCTCGTGCTCCTCACTGAGAATTCGTTCAGTGTGTGAGTGTGCAAGCTGATCTGAGTGCTGAGATGACAGCAGGCACATTGGGCCGATTATCTGAAGTCCTGTTCTGCGCTGCCTTCTTGTCTGACAGATCTATCATGGCACACAAAAGGAAAAAAAGAGAGGATCTGTAAATGCATGTAATGTGTGTGTGTGTGTGTGGGTGGTGTGTGTATATTTTGGGCTACAATCTATACATATTGATGTACAACCCTGCAGTCAGAAGACTATGAATGGGGGACGTAGGATCACTAGTCAGAGTGATAGGGTCAGAAAATCACCTCCAACACAATGGGAGTAAATACTGACTGCTTAGGAATCAGAGATAAAATGTATGAGTCATCATCACTTTGCATTACAATGTTCTGTAATGCCATGTTCAAGTTAAAAGCATAGGTATACAAAGCAAAACTGCAGTGATTATCGTGCATTACACTCTACAGGCACTCTTCTCTGAGCAAAAAGCCCATTTAATGGACCTCCTATAGGAATCCTACAGGGTTATACCTGATGTCATTGTGTTTTCTTTCCCCATTTTGTCCGAGGTGTTGTGGTAGCTCTTTGACAACCTCCTGTTGTAATGTGGGTAAACCTCCCTGAGCTAATTAACCGCATGGGACCCTGGGTAAAATAACTGCTACACTGATTAATCACAAAACATCTGGAGCGGAGGAACTACTGGGGTAAAGGAGGGTGGGGTTGTGTGTGCATGCATATGTGTGTGTGTGTTGGGGGTGAAGACGGAAAATAAGCAGTTCACGTCATTGAAGTGTAAAGACAAACAATAATTAGGAAGATGGAAGAAAAGAAAAAAAAGAGACAAAATACAAATAGTGGAATGCATGATCGTCTGAGTTCCAATGTACATGTATGGACCATAACTGCATTCAACACCCCAGGAAACATTGGCCTCTGTCCCCCTTTTTCTCCCTCTTACCCTTATTCCTCTCCTCCTTCACAAATTGTAAATGTGGATTGCTTTTGTATTTATTAAACTGGCATCACACTAATTTGTAAAGGTATTTCAAATCAATAGGTTCTCTGTGATCTGTCTGGCCATGCCAGTCTGGAAAGGTAGACTTGATATAGAAAAGAGCATTAAGGTTAGGCTCATACATTTAAAAGATTACATGCTGTGCATTAATGTAAGAGTCTTTTGCAAATTATGTAAATTCAGTTATTAGCTGTGTCAAATGTGCATATACTTTTGGAGAGTATGGGGGAGAGGGAGCCATGTTCAACTCAAAACCATACATAGAATGTGTTTGAGAAATCTGAAACTGTTGTATGAAAAGAATGCAGAGGAATGTCTTTCGTAGGAAATAAGTTCAGTTAGTGAGATGAGGAGTTGTAGCAATGAGATGAATCGGTACATTTGGTGGTGGTAAAGGAGTACTGTGTTTGTAAATGCATGTTCGTGTGTGTACTGAGTAGGTTATCGACCGATTAATCCTTTGGCCGATTAATCGGCGCCGGTAGGACGTTTTACAAACTATTGCTATTGGTAGAACTTGGCTCCGATAGTGGCCAATGGCTGCACAGCCTCTACTGGTCACTTGCAACTTACATCAACTTGCGATGACCCGGAGGCTCCATACATGAAGTCAAGGTAATGTCACTGTGTACGGTGCCTGAGATCACGGTGCCACTTTTACTGAAAATGTGTGCGTGTGATTAACTCCTGAAAGTACTCTAAACAACTGTTAAAGACCCCATAGAATGGCACTCATCCTTTATTTTATGAGACACCAGGGCTGGCACACAGTGCGCTGGAGAGGGGCTGCCATAAATGTGCGACAGACTTTAAATTACGTTTTTCAATGTAGACTAAATCAAAGATATTTTTCTCAGAAAGCAATTCTCCACGCATTATTCAGGCGATAGAGTTAGAAAACGTGGGCTAAAACTAGCGGTCCCGGGGTGAACGTTGAAACAGCTGATTGTACAGCGAGGCCGGCATGTGGCATTCAAGTATCGGTTTTCAGTTTATTTCTCCCCACAAGAGTTATCTTTCGAATATATAACGCAACACTATCAGCTCATTGTTCACGATACAAGACAAGGAGGAAAAGAAACCATTCAACTTTTACTTAACTTACCAATGTGGCGTTCTCTCTTCCAAATACTCCAGCCAAATGTAACTATCCATTCATGAAATTAAATCACACACTTTAGGGTCCTCCTTACCCTGTGAATATGCACGAACATTAATGGTTTGTAAGAGTGGCATTACAATGTAAGGGGATGCGCAACAGAAGTAATCCTTCCTGGCCAGTGATAAATCATTGAACAGCATCGCCCAATTGTAGAACATAATTTCTTCCAACGATGTAATCCACTAAATCACACTTCAGGATGTTCTGTTACCAACGTATACAAGAGGAACCGCCTTTCTGGAGAGAATGCAGACATGCTGTTTCCTCCATTATAATATCAGGCTTCTCAACTGGAATAACTAACTTTATGGGGGAAAAATAGCTCAAATATACAGTACGTAGCTCAGACTTTACGTTAGCCGGCAAATGCTTTTCGCCGGTCTCGTGTAGTTGTCAGGCAGATGAAAATATCATCAACCAAAATGTTCGGTGGGAAATATGCCAAATAGATAGATTAAAAGCATATTAAATATCCTAATATTATTTTACCTACACAATCTGTTGCCAAGAAAACAGTGAGCCTCCGCAGTTTCAGTAAGACATTGCTGAGTGTTTTGTCGTGTGACTAAGCGTGGCACGAGATTCAAAAGCTGCACACTCCGGCAGCAACTCCAGCATACATGTTTAATATGCAATGGGACAACATACATTTATCCATACATTTTAATGTGCATTATCTAATTAGGAAATATGGTTGAAAATGACAAAATTTGAATTACAATATTAGTTAAAATATTTTACACACATTTGATTGTTTTTTTTTTCTTTTGTCGATGAGAGTTGATCCGACAAATATGCGATTGAAATGCGTTTTCTATTAAATAATTATGTTGAGATATTAGGCTATATTATGGTGCATTGCAAAACAATTCTAAACTAGGTTTAAACATACTGAAATTTAGAAGCAAATGACTTTCAGTAAATGGCCTGCGCCTATAACTTTATGCAGAGCTGTCAAACGCTCTTCTGCACCCATGGCCTACTTACCCAATGGAAACTGACATCATTCGCATGGTATTTGTTGAGACGTTTCTAACATTGGCTTCAAAATCCCTTATTCAGATTGGAAACATGATTTTGTAATCCAAATTATGCAAAAAGATCTGGCTCTAATTATTGCAATCAGGCAATTATGTAATATTTGCGACAGCCCTAGTTGTAGCCTATATGCTCATTTCGCAAAAAATTTGAAGATTCCATGATGCTGACTAATTTAAAAAACATTTGTTGGATCATAGCCTTTGTGTTTTATTGCTGTTTAAATGTAGGCTGTTATATGGCTATTTAAAACGTCAGGTAGCTGTTCTATATGGCCGGATTTCTGGAATTATAACGGCCATATTGACAGTGAAAAAAAGGCTAACGTAAATTCTCAAATAGCTCCCTCCCACAGTGTTATTTTGCATACTAGAATCAGTCAGTTTGATGTTCAGTTCCAGATTTATTTGTTTATTTAGGTATTTACTTCGACTTATATGTTCAGTTCAACAGTTACCCTGTTTCTATTAAAGTCAAAGATTGTTCATTTCCGGCAGAGTGAGGGGTGGTATCGGCTTTTTCCCGCTCCAAACTATCCTTATTATATCGGCCTTTAAAAATCCACTATTGGTCGACCTCTACTGTAGTTCATCAGTCCATCAGTATAACCTACATCATAATGACAAAGGTCAGGACTATTGCACAGTACATTTAACCGACTCAGCTACAAATAAAACATACACAAATTAACAAATAGTCTAAAAGGGGGGAAATTAAATCAATAATAAAAGAATGGAGAGAAATGTCCCTTGAGGACTTAGCACCAGCTTGAAATAGCAGATCTGTTTACCAAAATATTTCCCTTCCAATCACTCTTCATCCATTGTGAGATTGCTCAGGGATCTGTTAAATCCAAAGGCTAAAAAGTAAGACCCCACCATATTATTAAATGGTAATGGCTGAGAGAAGGAAATACTATATAAAAAATATTTCAGTGGTGAATTCTGATGAATCCACATAGGATTCAGCACTTACAAATTGTATATGAATATACTGTATTCAGTAATTCATTAATAACACTTACTATCTTTACTAATACTATTATACACTATGTACATAATGTTATATATTAAGCATAGTTGAACTCCAACACAACATCAGAGGCTTTAGCAAATGTTTTGTCATTAGTGATCTAAAACATAATATGATGTTTCCACTAAAATCCACTAAAACAACCCATATCATTACCTTTTGGCATAGCTTGATGACTTCTGCTCTACTAAATAAAGATAAGTTAAATAAAGATACATTTTTTCCTGAATCTACTATTGTCTAGAACCCAATGTTGCTAGTTAGAGTAACTTTTCCTAAGTAACCCACTAATCCCTTAAAATGTTGTGTCTATATTTTTGTTCAGTGTTTTTTTTTTTTGCGCTGTCCAAAATAGACACAAAGCTAATTCTTTCACTAGGCTATTGGATGGCAATATTTCCACTGATTAAATCCCTAATTCTGGCCATTCTGAAGCTCTAAATGTGAATATACAGTTTTGCAGATTATGAAAGGCACATGCAATTTGGATCATTGGGTTTCTTAGAGACTCTACCCAATCACTATATTAATTCACCCATCGGCCTATTAAAAGCTTTGATATGCCTGCACAGACAAGTATTTTGAATTGAGCTGAGAGAATTATTCTGTGTTGGCGTGTTACTTATTACCAGAAGTTATCTACATACACAAACATGCCTCTCCAGGGATAACATTAAAGATTAGGAAAGGAGCTTTCCGCTGTGGTGTTATCTAGGAAGGAGTCTTCAGTGTTTCCTCCCGTTTCAGAGGAGGGCAGGGATAACATGCAGAGACTATTAGAATGAACTTCATTACTTGTCTGTGATGAGATCATAAAGCATATTCACATATGAATTAACTAATTGGACAGCAAACAAGGGGGCTAATCATGTGCTGTATATGGACCCATAGATGATTCAAAACTGGCAAAGACTGTATAGTAGTTAGACATCTGAAAGTTCTTCAGTAGTTGGATGAATCCACTTCTATTCTGGTTTTAACTTTTTCTTATTTGAGTCACATAATATAGCCTACGTTTTTATACAAAGAGACTTACAGGATCTTACTTTTTCTTATTTGAGTCACATAATATAGCCTACGTTTTTATACAGAGAGACTTACAGGATCAGATAGGGTTAACTGTCTTGGTCAAGGACAGAATGACCGATTTTTCAG
Organism: Esox masquinongy; assembly: GCA_016801175.1. Taxonomy (NCBI): domain Eukaryota; kingdom Metazoa; phylum Chordata; class Actinopteri; order Esociformes; family Esocidae; genus Esox; species Esox masquinongy. The sequence goes on from JACXGI010000025.1 coordinate 252,595, forward strand.
CTTGCAGGCTCGGAACTTACAGCCTTTTGGTTACCAGTCAGATGCTCTAACCACAAGGCTAGGTTTTAGTGAGAAAGACATAGAGTGACAAGTTCATGTCTAGTAGTGTCAGAGTGTACAGGTGCTGGTCATAAAATTAGAATATCATCAAAATGTTGATTTATTTCAGTAATTCCATTCAAAAAGTGAAACTTCTATAATGTATACATTCATTCCACACAGACTGATATATTTCAAGTGTTTATTTCTTTTAATTTTGATGATTATAACTGACAACTAATGAAAACCTCAAATTCAGTATCTCAGAAAATTAGAATATTGTGAATAGGTTCAATATTGAAGACACCTGGTGCCACACTCTAATCAGCTAATTAACTCAAAATACCTGCAAAGGACTTTAAATGGTCTCTCAGCCTAGTTATGTAGGCTACACAATCATGGGGAAGACTGCTGACTTGACAGCTGTCCAAAAGACGACCATTGACACCTTGCACAAGGAGGGCAAGACACAAAAGGTCATTGCTAAAGAGGCTAGCTGTTCACAGAGCTCTGTGTCTAAGCACATTAATAGAGAGGCAAAGAGAAGGAAAAGATGTGGTAGAAAAAAGTGTAC